>PVIC010036312.1:0-18584 GCA_004025085.1 Thryonomys swinderianus
CTCTAAGAATTCATCAACAACGTAAAATTGTGTAATGTTGTCTTTTTTCCCATCATGCCAAGTACAGGATCGTAATAACAGACTCAGGAGTCAAGGTTTCAAATTTGGTCCATTATAATAATAACACCTTAAATCTATTGAGGAAAAGCCTCAATTTAATAGGTATATGGTGCAAGTTGTGGTGGAGGATAATTCTTTTTGGTTTTGTTTTACATGTGCATATGGAATTGCAACACTCTGTTTTTAAGACCATACTTTCTTCATTCATTAACGCTGTAGATATGACAGATAATTTGTCATGTCGATGAAGTTATTGCTCAATTATATTCTATTCCACTAATTTGTCTCTTATGGTAAATAGTTATTGCATATTTTCTTTAAATTGAATAATTAATACAAGTCCTCCCACTCATGCTCTCTGTTCCAAAGTCATTTGGCTATACTGTATCATGCACATATCTACACACTTTTCAGCATCAGCTTGTCAAATTTTAGAATAAGGATTGTTGAATTTTGTTTGCCATTGTATTTAAGTATAAGTCATTAGGGAAAGTTTTAATAATAAAGATAAAATTTTAATCTATTTTAATTCATGCTTGCATAATAAACTTTTAACATCGGTTGAACATAATTGTAGCATTTTTGATTTATTGCTAATAAGTAATAATTCTTAGTAAACATGCATTAGTAAACATACACCACATTATAAAATTGTGTGTATTATAATTAAACATTTATAAATAGACACATGCTTATGTTCTCATTTTAGCTACAATGTAAAATTTAGAGATAAATAAATCTGTATCAAGTATATCTAAGGATATTTACTAAGATATTTACTAAGGTAATATCACTTCTTAGACATAGAACACATGGATCAAAAAGATGTACATTTAAAATAGAAGTAAATACATCAAGCTACCTTAAAATTAGTATTTCCCATACAGATAAATTTTACCTTCTCTATAGTTTCCAGCACCTGGTGTTTTCATTTTTTTTCCATACTGATGAACAAACTGTTTAATTTTTGTTTTGTAATATAAATATTTGTTGCTAAGAGATGAAAGCATTTAATATATTTTTGCCAGTATTTCTGTGTATTTGTCTTTTTATCATGTCCTTTTCTCTCATTTTTCAACTTGAATACAATAGTTCCTTGGATTTCATGATACTAATTCTTTCTTGTTATATAGTTTTTCATAGTCTATTCTGTGCTTTTGATTTGATATGTTTTTCTTTCATTTACCTTTTAATCTACATGAGGCAAACACATATTTTATTTTTCTTTGGTTTGTTTTTACTTTTGGGATAGATAAGCATTCTTTGCTCTGAAATTTAAACACACAAATTTATACAAATATTTTCACATATTTTCTATTCTATATGAACAACGTAAATAGTAACGATCTGTGGAAATGAGTTTAACGTCTCAAGCCCTTTAAATAATACACACTTTTTTAAAAAACCCAAACAGGTTCTAAGTCAGGTAGACTTCTGCTAGAATTAGCTAAGATTCACTGGACTTGACCCAGATTCAAAGAGCTAGTAGCCATCTCCTCACAGAAAAGACCCCCGAATATGGTCTTGCACTGTGAATGGGGAGGTAAAACCACCTCAAACTGCACAGCCTCGAACAAAGCCCCTGGGTACATTTTTCCCATCTATTTTCCATTGCTCAAATTCAGTCATGTGTTCAAGCTTAGGTCAAGTAGATGAGTACATTTTCCAAACTAAAGTCAGGGGAAATAATTGTAAATTTATGTTTCCTCATGAATCTTTTATATTTTCACTTAAAACGTATTTTATTTTGGATTTAATAGAATTATTTTTATATATGATATAATAAAAAGATTTTACTTTGTCTATGGCATTTGTGCATATTTGTGCATACACTTAAATACATAATTAGTCTGTTAAATTATTCAAATATAATTAATTGCATTGTTTCCCTTTGTTTCAAAATGGTTCCTCTGCTTTTTTCAAAACTTCATGAAATAGTCATTCTAACCTCCTACTAAGTTACTTGTTTATTCTTGACCACAAGAATAGCTTGTATTCAACAAAAATTTAGACTACATTAAGAATGCTTCGTCTTAGCCAGGCGTGGTGGCTCACGCCTGTAATCCCAGCACTCGGGAGGCAGAGGCAGGAGGATTGCTGAGTTTGAGGCTTGCCGCCTGGGCTACATAGTGAGCTCAGGGCCAGCCTGAACTACAAAGCGAGACCCTGTCTCAAAAAAAAAAAAAAAAAAAAAAAAAGAATGCTTCGTCCTTATTTTTTCTTCAAAATATTTACAGATGCCAGGCATGAGGGTCCACAGCTATAATACCAGCAGATTGAGGGCTGAGGCAGCATCACCACAAATTAAAGCCAGCCTTGATTGCATAATGAGTCCAAAAGCATCCTGAATTACACAGTAATTCAAAAAAACAACTCCAAAACTAAAAACCAACAACGACAATGGCAACAACAGCAACAAACAGCCGAACAACATATTTAGAGCAATTTTAGGTAGCTTTTACTTTAGAAAGTGAAACCGGTTAATATATGTGCAAATTACCTAAGGTAATAGCAACTGAGGTATTGTTGTAAAGGTATTTTTTAGATATGATTGGCATCTACCATTAGTGGAGTTTTAAGAAGCGAAATCATCTGCAATAATTAGGTGGATTTCATTTCAAGTGTAAGAGAGCTGAAGAATGGGTTTCAGAGAAGTAAACTTTTTGCTTCAAAACTGAAATACAAAGCCTTACCTGCATTTGCAGCCTGAGAAACTGACAAACCAGCTCAGGTGAATCAGTTTTCATGTTTACATGACAAAGCTATTGGAAATATTTTGAGAACTGCATTTATGTATAGACTACTTTGGAGAAATGGACATATTTCTGATAGTAAATATTTTTACCAACAAAATGAAAGTATATAAATTCACTCACTTTCTATTCTTTGTATAAATGTACATAGTTCCAGGCTTGTCACTTCATTAATAAATGTTTCACAGCTTTTGTAATGTCACTAATAGGTCTTTTTATTTTTATTACTTGTCTAATTTGTATTTGTTACCAAGATTCTAGTATTTTTTCACACCTACAATTTATCTGCCCATATGGTCAAATTTTATTTAAGATTTTCTAATCGAGGGCTTTGGATATGTTTAGCAATCTAGTTTTGTGCAAAATGTCTTATTTTTATTAACTGTATGACTTCCTTTTTTCAAGTAACTCTCCCACAGTAACATTCCAGGACTTCTGGCCTGGCACCCACTCATTAGCTTGGAGAAATAATCTATATGGTAAGTTGGAAAAAAGAAAATCGATAATAATTTTCTGTTGTGAAGGAAAAAAAATAGAATGAGAACTTCCACTTAATTGTACCAGACTTCTGGTAAACCCAGAGTAGAGGGGTTATCAATAAGGAAGCCTGGGGCAGAGTCCAGCCTGGCTTGACTCTTTTGTAATTCCATTTCTGCATTTCTGTGACAGTAAAGACATTCGTTGTCATTCTTGTAACCCTTCTCTGGTGTTTTTACTGGTGATAACACTGTTGTGTGTCTCTCACCTGTGTTACACACAATTTCCACAATGAGGGACAAAGATGAATTCTGAACTGAATGCCCCACATATCCAATGAAAGAAATCATCTGTAATGAATTGTTATATTATGTTTCTTAGCTCATTGCATTAAGTATAATTAATAAACTATGAAGCATATTCACAATACTAGGTCTTTGACTTTTGATTTCAGAAGGTCTTTTTTAAAACTTATTTTATTGGGCCAGAGATTTAGCCCAGTGGTTCCAGCATCTGCCTAGCAAATGCAAGATCCCTGGTTCGATCCCTGGTAACCACATACAACAATAACCAGATGTGGTGGCTCACACCCACCAGCACCACACACCACAAATGCTAGCTTTGATGTCTCAAGTGAGACCCTGTCTCAAAAAAAAAAAAGAAAAAGAAAGTATTGCTAAGAAAATCCTGTTAAAAGCAAAGATGTTTCTTTCAAAAATTATGTTTTTTCGCTAGGCAAAAGGTACAATACCTACAATCTCAACATTCTGTCTAGGAATTATCCTTTACTTAGGCGTTTTCAAGTATTGAAAGTGATTGATTTCTTTCTAATACTTTATAGAGAAAATAAACAAAACAAAATTATACATATTCAGTTACTTTACCTGGCCCTTTTTTAATTTAACAATGATTCTTAATATTTTATCCTGATCTTCTAAAAATGATTGGAGATTAACAATGGAAATAAACACTTATTTTACTTGCTAATTGCTTCTAAAAGCAGGAGGTCAGTATGAGATAGAAATGTGTAATTCAAAATCTTGCCTTTAGAAGTATTTTTACCTACATAAAATGTATCATAATATGTATTTCTGCATGACAGATACAATGTGTATGTAATGTAGCAATTTTCTTTTCATGAAGCTAAATTTCTAGTTGAGAATAAATGTACAATAACTAATTGAGATGAGGAAATAATAACACATAATAAAGATCTATTTTTCTGGATCAAAAGAAGGCAACACATACAAAGTCACAGATTTATATTTTTCTCCAAAACTCAGACAACAATTTTTCTTCTAAGATTTCATTAATTTTCAAAATCTGTGGCAATGTGCTTATTAGCATATGGTGAAACATTACCATAGATGATTATAATTAAATCACACTTATCAAAATAATGAATAAAGCACATTTTATGGTAGTGCAGTATTGATGGTTTTCATATTTATCTGTTCACTAACTAATCTGACAAATTCAATAATCTCTAGAGAATCTCTTACTTATTAGTATAAATTATGGTGGGTCTAGTCTAATAATAATAAATAACAATGGCAATTCTGGGAAATAAGACATTAGCAATTTAATGGCTAAACATTTTTTGTAGATAGTATAAAGAACACAACAAAACATTTTTCATTCAATTATAATATGTTCCAGAGGGCTATGCGGCAAGTTAGAATGCTTTGTATAGTGGATATATTGAAGCAACTGAACTTAAATACTACTGGAAATGTTTATTGTGTTGTAAAGAAGATAATTAGTTGCACAAATTATCAACCAATAAAGGAGACTATACCGTGAAACATCTCTAAATATGTTTAAAATATTTTTTGATAAATTCATTTGTTTCCTCAGAAACTGGAAACAACTAAAAATAGTTTTAGTTTATAAAAATGAGTAACAGTTTTTTATTACATTTTCAATTTCACAGATTGATATCAGGTTGTTGAACATTTTTAGATAATCTTCGTTCAGCTTTGGACATTCATATGTGTCTAGGAAGCTATCAATTTCTCCTAGATTTTCCATCATTTTTTAGTACAAATTTTCCAAATATGTTTATTATCCTTTGGACTTCCAATGGATCTGTGGTGATTTCCCCATTTTCATTCCTAATAGCATGGATTTGAGCCTTTTGCTTCCTTTGTTTGATAAAGTTGGCTGAGGGTCTATCAATTTTATTTATCCATTCAAAAAACCAACTCTATGATTCATTGATTCTTTGTATTGTTCTCTTCATTTCCAATGCATTAATTTCTGCTCCGATCCTTATAATTTTCTCCATAGAATGAGCTTTGAGTTTGTCTTGCTTCACTTTTTCTAATAGTTTGAGGTCATCATTAGACTATTTGAGTTTGTTCAATTTAGAGGTCCCATTTGACCCTGCTAGGAATATACCCAAAGGAATTTAAAGATTCATATTGTAGAGTCATTTGTACAGCCATGTTCACAGCAGCTCAGTGTATGATAGCCCAATCTTGGAAACAACCCAGATGCCCATCAACTGGAGACTGCATAAAGAAGATGTTTTTTTGTTTGTTTGTTTTTTGTTTTTTTAATCAAAGGGAGTATTGCTCTGTTATAAAGAATGACAAATTTTGTTCATTTATGTGCAAATGGATATATCTTGAGGACACACTAATGAGTGAAATAGATCCCAGATATGTAAATACCGAATCTTTTCTCTGGTATGAGAACTGTAGCTGCAAATGAATTCTAGAATGCATACTATATTTTGTAAAATAGTAAATATTCAAAGGGAATATGATGGGGGAATGTAATGAGGGGAAAGAATAAATACGATTTGGAAAGAAAAGGAAATTACATGTATATAAGGGGTGAGGGGTTGTGGGTGGGTAGGGATATGGGTAAAAATGAGAGTTAACTTCTGTCATATACTGGTACAAATTCCCCAGCGTTGAGTGTGCTTGTGAGCTGTATATAACATGTACCAAAAAAGAATTCTTAAAAAAAAAGAACTAATAAAGATGAACTCCAGGCAGTGTGTTAATTAAGTCATCAACATATACATATACATTAACAGACAGCAACTCTTAGTCCCTAAGTCTCCAGTGTCCTCTAGACACAGAGGATACAGTACTAAACAAATCAAACCATTCCTTCTCTGCCTGTGTAGAGTTCTGGGTCAAAGTTGGAAAGAAATTAGATAACATAAGATACATAGTAAAATAATATAGTACACAATCCAGAGGTTATTAACTGGATCCGTAAACCTAGCCTCCTTCTTCCGGACAGTATGCCGATCTCTGTTTCAAGCCCTCCTTCAAGGTCAGATGAGCCCAGGTGATGATGGTTTCCTCAAGGTAACCTAATCAGAATAAATTTGTCTTTCTTCCATAGCAGTCAGAAACGTGAGCCTGAGTGTGCCTGTGGCTATACTTGTCAGTAGTCCTGTTATTTTGCACCCTAGAGTAGCCCAAATACCGCGAGGTTCTCATCAGTCCAGTTGGCATCTTTAATTCCTTGGGGAATGAGAAAAAAAAAAATCACCTGCCTTAAGAAAATTACGATTGGCTTTATTTATTTTGACATAACAGGCGTGTCCTCCATGATTTAGTATGTTAGATGGTGTAAAATATTAGGAAAATAAAGTCTATAAGAGGGAAAATGATACAGTGGAAAGTTTGGGTCTTCAGCACATTCCTGTGCTGTGCTATGACGCTCATGCTCTTTCTCCCCTTTATTTCTGCCTTGTAGTCAGCAAGGAAGGCATCATTCCAAAGTCCTATTGAAGTCCAAAAGTTTTTTGTTTAATATCAAGTTGAAGGATACATTAGAGGATTCACACAGGATTGTTTCAGTCTCATCACATGACATGTGAGGACACTGGGGATGCACTGGTTTTGGGCAAACGGCAAACTCTGGACTTGTATTAGGGAGAAGAAAAGAAAAATACTGTGAATTAATAGACATCTTGACACAGAATGTGTAGGAGAAATCCCGTGGTATTCTTAAAATGTGACACTTGGAGTCCATGAAGGCAAATGTGGTTTAGGCAGAGAAAAAGCCGAACAAGAGTGCAATGATGCTAAATAACAAATTAAGGCTTGAAATTTACATCTTTAAATCATCAGCACAGGAATAAGCATACAAATTGCAGATGTCCACAGAATCATCAGCTAGAATGTGTAGAGAATGTTTGGGAAGACAGTGAAGTGTACTCAAATCAAATGAGTGAAAAGTGAGATCCTCCTGCCTACCCGAAGGAGAAGTGGGAAAAGAAAATGATGTTGCAAAGAGCCTGAAACCTTCTCATTATATCCCTGGTTTATCACAATGACCCCATTCTGCCCTAAGCTCCTCACAGTACTTTTTGAAATTATTTTGGTCCAGAGAACAATGGGGACACTTGTTAATTCTTGATATAGAAAGGACTATTTTATTTTATTTTATGGTATTTTTTTATAATGACAGCTTTTTGAACAGCACAGGGGCCTCAATTATACAATCTCACTTGTCTTTCCCTGGGCGTCCTTCCCTTGTGTTCAGATCCAGTGGACTTATCTCATTTCAGGCTCAGTTATGACTCAGAAACTCTCGTGGCTGGAGGACTGTCAATTAATTATAGACAGCGTGTCCTTTTAAAAAATGTTTGTAGTCAATTTCCAGACCTAAGCTCTAGAGCTTTTTCATTTTCTTAAACTCTTGGGGTATTTTACATATAAATAAATGTGATTCTAAAGCTCATTGTTACTTTTTACCGCCTTGAGGTATTCTTTTTTTCAGTGTTTAATTAGCATTCCCACTCTATCTGACATTACCTTTCAATAAAGTGAGTACAGTAATATTACATATGGATTCACACACACGCACACACAGTAAGGAAGGAATGTACTTCTCATTTATCTAAAAATAACAACAAAAAATTGGGCACGGTGGCTCACACCTATAATCCCAGCACTCAGGAGGCAGAGGCAGGAGAATTGCTGATTTCGAGGTTGCCTGAGCTCCATAGTGAGCTCAGGGCCAGCCTGAACTACAAAGCGAGACCCTGTCAAAAAGAAACAAACAAACAGTTACGACAAAAGAAAACAACAAAAGAAAGCACATCAATGTATGGAGTGTAACAATAAACAGGCAGCACCTAGAGACACGGCAAACTGAGTGCTGGAGGGTTCTTTAATAAAGCTGTGTTCAATTATAACGTTCATATGAAAGTGCATTTATTTAGAATACGTATCATAGTCTTCCCTTCTTTCAGTAAGAATGTCAGTTCATAAGTTTAAATCTTCATTCCCTCAAGCCAGAACTGTTTTGAGGACCTTCTGATTTAACTCTGAGACATCAATCTCTTTTCATCAACTGGGTCTTGAACACTATCAATAGATATTTATCCCTGATACAATTTAAATATTATATTGTTTCCCTGGGTAGCGTTTCTTCAATACTTTGTTGATTAGTTTAATTACTCATTCGGGGCAGTATTTGTGAGGCAAAGGAAGTTCTGGTGGTTGACACAGAAAGGGAAAAGTGATTTTCTTCAAATAATCACGAGTTAGATTTTGGGAAGCCCTGCGGAGCACATCCAAAACGCTTCCCTGATATTTAAGCAAGTCCTCACTGCTTCCATTCCAGCACCAACATGTTTACTTAGATTAGCCATCTGCACTGCGCAATTTGTGTCTTTTACACTGTCTCCTGGTTTATCCTGGCATTTTTAATTTTTGCCTTGAATTTCCTTTTCCGATATTTACTGAAATATTTACCTGTAACAAACAGATCACATGCCAGTTTTGTTTTTGAACATGCCCTGAACGCATTATTCAGAATCACTTCAGAATCAAATGTAATAGCAATACCATTAAGTAGCTTATTATTATAAAGGATCATGAAGAATACAACAAAGGCTAAGATTTGTATATGGATTATTTTCTTATTTGAAACAACACATTGATCCATTTAAAAAACAGCGTCTTGAACACTTACGCTTTAGAACCTGACTAGAAGCCAGCGTGCAAGGTGAACATTGTGAAATGAACCAGAGAAATGGTCAACATTCTTGTGAATCTTATATTTCTGTCTGGAACAAGTGAATCAACCTCATAATTTCATTAATAAAAACTGAGGAAAATAAAAACTTCCACCTTTAAGAGTACTTGATGTAACCACTACTCTAGCTGTCTAAAACTCTAAAAAAGCATATGTATAATGGTTAACGATTCTATACAAATATACAACACTAAAAGACACAATGCCCAAATTACGAAGAGAAACCAAAATAAAGATAGGTAACAGGAAGGAGATAGATTTTCTCAAATGAGAAGTCATAGAATGGAAAGAAAGGAAGTGAAAGAAGATCGAAAAAGAAAGGAATTTCGTTCAAGTGCCAACTCTGTATAAGAAATACAAATATTATGTCCCGAAAACATGTAGTAACAATTTAAAAAAATAATGCCATTAATTACCCTCAGGATAGGCCCAGAAATACCCAGAATGGCACACTTATGTCACTGTCCTTACTAATTTCTGAAGCACTTCTACAAATCTTCTTTTGCAATGTCTTTAGCGGATGTAATAAAAACACATTAAATGCTGCTACCAAAGACACTGCGAGGGGAAGACAGGTTCATAAACCACCTCTGTGGGTCACGTGCCTCGTTCAGCAGATCCGGATCTATAAATTTGGAGTAAAAACTGAAACAGTTTTAACTCTTCACTGAATTTAGCCAATGTATGTGTTAAAATTTCAGAAGATCAGTGAAATTTTCAATCAGTTAATAGAAAAATAATGCTCAGTACAAAGAAACTCAAACACATGTCATCATCATCCAAATAAACTCATGCGAAGATAAATTTGGTTGTTAGCATTCATGTTTACATTTTGTCTCCATTTTCCACTGCACAGAATGATGACCGCCTATTATTAAAATGCATCCTTAGCCACTTACTGCTCCCTATATATTAAGACTTGATTTTTGAAGATAATAGGGAAATTTTTATTTATCAATTAAAATATCCCCTTTAAGTAGTTTACAAAGATATTTAACTTTTGTTTTCTTGTTACTATTCTTCTCTCACTTAGGAAGTGAATACTTTTCTAAGCAAGATCACCTCACTAAATGGATATACTCACCGCTTCTTGACAACTTATAACTAAACACCAATAACATTGAAGTTGGAAATGCCACAATTGTATGTATAAATTTTACATTTTAATGGCTTTAACTGATGGCCGCCGAGTTCAGTATTTTAATACTATCCTAATAATCAGCCATAATTTCTAGCAACAATTAAAAAATCATGGTTTATTTTGTCTCAGATTATTTGGTTTATTATTCCTAGCTTAATATCTAGTAGTTATGCCACTGTAAATTTTCAATTTGATGCTCAAAATAACTCAAAATGCATATAAAATGTAAAGAATTTCATAAAATGTATCATTGTGCATCTTTCCTCTAGTACCTAAAATAGACATGTGGTTATGTTATCATCTTATCTCATAGTCATTTAATATTAAAGGTGCCAGATCAAATAAATCTCCAACTGCAGGATCTGGCAAAACCTTTGAGTTCTCTGTGGTGATTGTATGAAGAATCCAAGACACATCATTGTCTTTGGTGAAGTCCCTCTGGTCTCTTTGACCTTGTAAGTTGTAGAGGGAAATAATGTGGAAAAATAACTTTGTTTCTAAAAAGACAAACACAGCAAACTGTTACAATCTTTCTGTCAACTTTTAAAGAAGAAATTCAAATACATTCAGTAATTTCAAGACTTTCCACTTAGAATGATGTCTGCATATAAATATTAATGGTAATGATAAGAGATATGCAGATCTCTTGGGGAAAAACAATAGACAAAATAATAAATTGGGAACTGAGTCATTATGCTAGATATTTAAAAGTATATCCTCTGTGATTATTTGAATTAATATTTGCATTATGCTTTTCTCCAGTTGTAGATCTACTGGGTCAGATGACCAAATACTTCCTCACTGTTTAACTCTGTGTTCTTCAGCAGAACACTTTCTCACAACACAGTCCCTGCCTTTTTCAGCAGCGCAGACCCTGCCCTGGCTGCCCAAGGTATTAATTCCTTCAGCCTCAGAGCTGACTGCTTCCCACAGCTCACTCCCCATTGCTACCTCCTAATCCTTATTTTTACTTAGAAACCCATCTGTTCCAAATCAGCCTTCCATAAGCCCTACCTATGTGACTTCTGAAAGGAGGTGTTTCTTGCTTTGAGTACGCATTTTTCCACATAATGTTATCCTTCCTCAAAAAATGCATCTACATTGCTTTCCCTGTCCAACATAAACATGAAGCGTATAGGACGAACAACCACTTCTGATCTGACCTTTATATTTGTGAAATAGGTGAGAATTTAGTATTCTATTACCAAGCATTTATGTTCAGTATAGTTTTCTATCTCTTTGTTTGTAATTTGCCTCTCAGGTTTTAAAAGAAAGAAGATACTTGTCTTTCAGCATCTATCCTAGTACAATGCCGTTTTGGCTCTGTCTTCAGAGAACCCCACTTTGGATAAAAAGATACTCATTCACTTCACTCATTCATTCATTCATTCAGTACATTTTAGAGATAGAACCAAAGCTCAGGTTTTTGAGAGGTAGAAATATTGTATAGTAGCAAATCGCAGAGGTCATGGCAGAGATAGGCTAAGTACAGCAGGAGGATCATGGTTAAACCAGGGATCAAACTTGGGCCTTTGTGCTTCTAAGGTGGGCACAGTACCACTTGAGCTGAACCCCCAGACCCTTGTTTGTATTTCTTAAGATATAAAAGCCTATAAGCCAAACAATCAATAGCAAAGGAGATATGAGGATACACAATTAATGGCTTTAAAACCGTTAGTAATATTAAATGAGTGATTTCTAACATGTCAAGTGATGTTTTAAGTACTTTATAGGAATTAACTATTTTAATAATCTACAAACTTTCATCCAGTCTCAATTGTTTAATCTTTTTATAGAGAAGAAAGTGTGGTAATGCACCTGAGATGGAAGCATTTCCCCCAACAACGGCAGCCTCAGAGCAGTGAATGCACACTGGAAAGGAGCTGGATTATTACTTTGAATGTCCCACTGGCTTTGAGAAATACAAGGCTCACTGATGCTATTGGAGAGTAGTTGCACCAGTGGAATAAATGTAGAAATTAAATTGCAATATCGTAGACACTTAGCAGTAGGTAAAATATAAAGGCTTCAGCTAAAATCCAATAAGTCTTTGTTTAACCTAAGGTGACACAGTCTGTCAGTATGAGACTAATGTACCCTTGCTTTTATAATCATTATGGGATGCAGTTTTTATACAAACATCTAATTATTCCCCCAAAACACGCTTGCCCTTTGCTCTGTACTCATTATTTTTCTTCTGGAACAAGTGTCTCTATCATGTCCATAAATTAGTTTTGATGTACCATACCCTTAAAGTGCACCGATATTTGAGTTTTATCAACCCCCAAATTTTAAAACTGTGCCAAACCCTTCATAGAATATATTACAATAACTTTAAGACAACTATAGTAGTATTCAGATTTTACAGATCAAAACCTGAAAGTTACTCAGCTTCAAGACTAGAAAATAATGTTTAATAATTAATTCAAACTCCTTCCAGAATGTGATTCTCAAATTAGTAACAGAAACTTGGATTTTTCATTGTGTTCCTGAACGAGCTGTAACTTTGCCTTTGGCATTTCATTTCAGATTAAATTTTTGAATTTAAAAAGTTTAGAATTATTTAGATTCCATACTTTCTTAGAATTGCTTCAATGCCAATTGCTTAATTAATAATATATAACTTCAAAATAAACCATGACACTTCATTTTGAAAAGAAAGAAATCAAGGAATCATCAAATTGTTTTATATCATAAATGTTGATAAATCAACATCTAAATTATACCTTCAAAACTACTGAAGTTGTTAAATGTTTAATATATTTTAGTAGATTAATATGTGACACAATAAACTTTAAAGAATGTTCTTGAGAAAATAATATCATTTGGCATAACCCACGTGTTTTACCAAACTATTAACTATTCATTAAAGGTATTACCATTTTTAAAAGACACAAAAAAATAAGTAATTCAAAAATACTTGTCTAAGGAAGAAATGCTTAGTTTATTAGATTAATTAAATATTTTCAATAAGGAAGATGAAATATACTATAAACAAAGGCTTATGCTACAAACTGTGTCTCTTTTAAAGATAATTGCTCGACAGTGAAATCTCTCTCTTTTGTGGTGGTCTGATTTGCTTGCCAGCATCTTACGAGCATCTGGAATTTGAGAAACATTTAAATGAGTGGCTGTAGTTTGACTAATTACTTATATAAGTTGCACAAATCACATACCCTCTACCTGCCTGCATTCTATCAGCCATATATTAGGATAAGTTTAATTCAAGGTCAAATACAATTCTACCTTTCCAGAGATTATGACACTAACATACGCAGTGTGTATGTGTATGTGTATATAAAATTTACACACACTTATGTATATTCAGTAGTTATTTTTGAACCTTGCACAAGTAATGTAAGCACCCACGATTTGTATTTCTTTCTGCAACACAAAAGTTTCTCAAACTGACTAACAACAACAATGAGTTGTATGAGTTGGCATCAATATATCTATTGAAATCAATGATAATTGTGTAGTTACTTTATAAAATGCCCCCAGGTATCACTCACATTGCTTGAACATTTTATCTAAAATATTTTTTCAGAGAATGTCTTATTTTAAAAATAGTACAAAGTTTTAAAGTCCTTGAAACAGAAATAGAGTTCCTGTTATTATTCCTTTCAAGTTTAGCAAGATATTTTCTTTGTTCTTCAAACTTTAGTGGAATTCAAGAGTCATCTTAACAAAGGATTTATTAAACTTAGTCACTTGGGTTAAGTTGAGGTAATTTTCATGTTTGATTTTGAATAATATTTGTATTCATGTAGGGGTACAGAATGAGAGGGCCCAAGGGAAACGTAAATGGCATGTAAATTCCTCTGTAGACTATAGACATTGCATTAAAAAAGACTAATTTTGCCTTTGTTTATGAAACACGCAGTAGCACTGCAATTATCTGGTAAGTGGATCACATGTCCATGGGTGCACTGTATTTTAGTATATGTTCTAATGAGTTTAACACTTCGTGCAATATTAATATCCCTCTGGAGATAACAGTGGGAGTTTCTAGTAAAATTCCTGTTAAACTAAAAATATACTGCAAGTGGTTGCCAAATTTCTTTTCTTTTCTTGAGACAGGGTCTCGCTTTGTAGTTCAGGCTGGCCCTGAGCTCACTCTGTAGCCCAGGCAAGCCTCCAATGCGCCAGCTATCCTCCTGCCTCTGCCTCCCACGTGCAGGAATCACAGGCATGAGCCACCTCGCCTGGCATTGTGGCACGTGGTACTGGGGATTGAATTTAGGACTATGGGTCTGCAAAGCAGATGCCTGGGCCACTGACCTAAATCTCTGGCCCCAGGATATTTTTAAAAGTAAAGTTTCTATTGGACGGGTATTACAACACATGTTATAATTCTTTAGGGATAAGTGATTCAGGAAGATTGCAATTTTAAGGCCAAACTCTTGATTTAGTAAAACATGCCTGAAAATAAAATCCATAAAGGCACCTCAGTGACAGGGTCCATGCTTAGTATACACGAGATCCTAGATTCAATCGTTACCTCCCAAAATGAATTCCACTCCAAGTCCCATTTATATTCATTAATAAATTTAAAAGTTTTAAAACATAGTCCACTGGAGACACTAACATATTCTTATTAGCAAGAAGCAACAAACCATATATCAAGAAGTACTAAAATTATGAAGAGAATATTTAATTTTCCACATGGCATATTAACAATATCATTAAGAAGAGAATATGGGCCGAGTTGGAATTTAGAAGGTGAATCTTTCAGAGCGTTTCCTGTTAGTCTTGAAAAAGGTGTATTATAAGGCATCACAGGGGATGAGGGATGGGAAGTAGAGTTTCACCCCCTATTCCTTTTTCCCTTTGTCCCTCACCGATTCTTATGCTTTTTTCTACCTCTGACCTACTCCTAAGGGGCTAGTTAATCCAAGAGAGAACATTCACCTCCTGCCTATTTCAGTCCTTGAAAAGACTGTAAGAGAGCTACAAAAAGAAAAACATACACCAAAACGGAAGAAATAGAAAATCCATATTCATTAAAGAAACTCATAGGCAATTATCAATAATTCAAAATGTAGCACATGTAGTTTTAGACCTAAGTGGGAAAATTAGTTGCTGTGGTGAAGAAGATGATAGATTTATTGGGTAAATTTTCAGTGGTGGAACGTTAATTGCTAAAATGCATCACTGTGTATATTATCCAATTATTACCTTTATATTATTTTCCTATTAGAAAAATTCTCTGAATTTATGTCATAAAAATACACATGTAGTCTATACTTCAAAACGATTAAAACAACTCACCAGTGCTGGGTTATAAAAGTAAACCTCTCATCCTACCACTGAAAAATCTAAACTATCACAGTTACATTTAGAGTATGCATTGCATCTATATAATTCTTATACAGTGAAAAAGATAAAAGTTCTTAGGAAAAATTTCTTAAAGAAAATTCTCCAAAATTATTTCACTCCTCCCCTAATTTTGTCTCTTTCAGGCAGTGTTTTGGGGGTTGGAGTGTCCCCATACACATTTAAATACATAGTTGACTAGGTAAGTACAATCTTAACTAGAAGGATTTTATATTTTTCTGATTTCAAAACTTTTAAAAAACCACCACACGAATGACTGGGCTGGCACTGAAAGAAAAATCTTGTCACATGAAGTATATATTTTAATATACAAAATATAAAGGATGAAACCAAGGAACTAATTTCAGAAAATGAGTTGTCCTTAGAATCTAATAATACTGCCACTGATAAGGGAAAGGTTCAGGTTTAGTAATAATTGTTTCCTTTAGTTTCCAATTCCTGTAGCCAGCATCATTTTTCTGACCACTCAAATTATCATTTTTCAGTTCTGTTTATATATTTGCTCAAATACTAGTTTTAATAAGAGAGCTTTTTCTTGATTCCTGATGTATGCTAATTGGAGAATTCAGTATCTAAATTTGTGTTTCTTTGATGGTTCTGTATTTTCATGACAAGCAATTTTTTTTTTTTTTTTGAGACAGGGTCTTACTTTGTAGTTCAGGCTGGCCCTGAGCTCACTATGTAGCCCAGGCAAGCCTCGAACTCAGCAATCCTCCTGTCTCTGCCTCCCGAGTGCTGGGATGACAGGCGTGAGCCACCAAGCCCGGCACCGTGGTATGTGGTATCGATTGCTGGTGGGTGTGAGTCACCACGCCCAGCATTGTATGTGGTTACCGGGATCGAACTCAGGACCTTGCGCTTGTGAGGCAGGCACCGGAACCGCTGATCTAAATCTCTGTCCTGACCAGCCATTTTTTTTATAGTGACAACTTCCAAATCTCTGTGCTGAGGATATAGTCCTCCATTTCACTATATGGAGACTTCTATAGTCTCTTGTTAGCTTTTCTCTTGAAAAATATAAACAAATTATTTCAATTAATATTAAATGAGACAACGTGGACTTAGAAAGGAGGGGCAGTTCTATTTTCTTCATTTTTTTTTTTATCTGAAAATCATTAAAAGGAGTAGGTAAACTGCACAATAGCTAGGAAAACACAACAGGGCTCCTTCTGCAGTGCTGTGTGAGGAAACATCCCAAAAGTTCTCATGTGAAAGTGTGAGATTCTGGATTTTTAATTCTAACATTTTCTCCCTATATGAGTTAGGACAAATTCTGTCTTCAGATCTGGTGCAGATTGCCTAGTAGAAGAAGCATAACAGAGAAAAGCTAGAAATAAGAAATAAAAGTACATAATGGAGAATATATAGAAAAGAAACAAAGAAATAAAAGGTGCTATATTAAAGTGTTTGACAAATGGTGGTACAGCCACCTTCAAAATCTCGTAGGATTTGAGGGTGAACCATCAGGTCCTATACTGCTTCAGTCAGTATGTATTTTATGACTACTTCAATTTTATCGCCTCTTACTGAATGTGGCAGAATTGCTATATCTTCTTAGTAATTTACTATGTATGTGTCTATTTCTTTAAGTTTCTCCAATTTATTGAAGCACAATTTTTTAGAGCTGTTACTAATGATCTGTTTTGATAGTGTCTTTCGCCTTCCTAATTTGAATGATGTGAATCTTTCCTCTTCTTGTTTGTTTAAGTTTGGCTAAGAGTTTTAGATCTTTTGCTTTCTTTGAATGAATCAGCTCTTCAATTCCTTGATTCTTTGTACAGTAAGTCCCTGACTTACAAACTTACAAATCCAAACGTACAAAATACCTTTCCTGGAGAATATTCTTAAGTCAGATTCATCTATAAGTGAAAAAAAGTGAGTTTTATAGACCTTCAACAAAAATATACAGCATAAACTATTAAAAACCCAAACACAGAAATGCACAAAATACTATACATAAACTATTTTTACTTTTAGAGCCAATTTAAAATTCTAAAATAGACATGTGGGCTACTTCTGTGATTTGTTTGCATCTACAGATGTTGATAGTGTGAAACACATTACCTGTAAAAGTTGACACCTTGATGTTTGCTTCCTAAATCAAGTATTTACTGTACTGCTGTTTTGATATCAAAGTTGTTAATTTCTGATCTTATGTGTATGATTCCTCTCCTTAAAATATTTTGGTATTTTTTTCAAGTATCTTCAGGTGTCTCATTAGGTTCCTTATTTGGTTTCACTCTTTATTTTTTTAAAGGAAGTATTCAATAAACTTCACTTTGGGGGCTGCTTTCATTGTGCCCCATAAATTCTGATAGTTTGCACTTGAATCTTCCTGCGGTTATAGAAATTATTTTATTTATTCATTCATTCAATTCTTCTGTGATACAAAGAATGTTCAGAAATATATTTTTCATTATACAGGTGTCCAAGAAATTTCTGTGGTTTACTTTGTGGTTGATTTCTAATTTCAGCGTGGGATGGTCTAATAAGATACATGGGGTAATTCTGAGTCTTTTGCATTTATTTAAGCAGACTTTATGGACTGGTCTGTTTCAGAGAAACGTCTGTGGGCTGCTGAAAAGAACATGTAATATATTTTAGCGGGGTAGAACTCTGCAGATATTTATGTAATCAACTTTTCTATGATGTGGTTTGGCTCTGATATTTCTCTATTGGTTTATTTTAATTATTCTGTCTTGGTGGAGTATTGCAGTCACCCCTACGATTGTATTGGTGTTTACCTGACATTTTATTTCTAGTGTAGGAGATGAGCTAATGAAAACCAAGGCCTAATGGAACTT
>PVIC010036313.1:0-18638 GCA_004025085.1 Thryonomys swinderianus
AAAAAAAAAAAAAAAAAAAAAAAAAAAAAGCCAGCAAGGTGGTGCACTCCTGTAATTCCACCACTCAGGAGGCTAGGACAGGAGGATAAGTGCAAGTTCAAGGCCAGCCTGCGCTACACACATAACAAGACCCTATCTTAATAAAAGCCAACCCCCCCCAATAGCAAATACTAAAATCATTCATCCCTTCTGTCAGACAGTCCTCTCCCTAGAATACATTGCTTAGGACTCGGCCAAGTATGACTGCCAAGGGTTTCCAGACCTGTGTTAGGGTTTATACAAAGTAACAAGCCCCTTGCCAGAATGTATTTTTTTACTTGCAGTTTAAAGTAGTTAGATTTAAAACACTCTTATTAATAAACTAAAGGTAGTAATTTTTTAGGATAAGGTCTGTTGTCTCTATTGCTTCCAATTTTTAGAAAAGTAAGGATTTTAGTTTAAATATGGATTAAAGTGGCTGAAAGAAAAAATGTTTAAAGAGCTTTTCTAACCTAACTTTAATATCTAGTAAAAAAGTACAAACCATTATATGAACAAATGATAAGATTTCTCAAATTCTATAGGTAAAATATGTAGAAATTACAATAATTGTGAAAGTAGAGGAACAGTTTTTGTATTTGTTCTTAAAGTATTACTTTTAATATAAGACAGACTGCTGCATGAGAATGTCACTTACTTGAAATATTTTTTTAAAATATATTAAGAACACAAGATCTTATTTATGTTCAAATTTGACATGTGTGTATCTGATCTACATAACTGTTTTTCTGGTAATTCTTCACTTGAAAGTTGCCTCTTCAGCAAAGGTTTCTTATTAGTCACATTTCAATTTTGCTTTCACTAAAACATGTACATTATCTACAAATCTTCTAGTTTTCTTTTTTTTGTTGTTTGGGTTTTGTTTTTGTTTTTGTTTTTGTTTTTTTTGAGACAGGGTCTCGCTTTGTAGTTCAGGCTGGCCCTGAGCTCACTATGTAGCCCAGGCAAGCCTGGAACTCAGCAATCCTCCTGTCTCTGCCTCCCAAGTGCTGGGATTACAGGCGTGAGCCACCACGCCCGGCAGTTTTCTGCTTTTTAATGTAGATAACAAAGACAGTGAACACCACTAAATGCCTGTATAAAAGAAATCTTCGTGAGTGCTTTTAACCAGCTCCTTTCTTTTATGTGGAAAAATGTCTACCAAAAGAAGTATGAATCTGTATTTTGCATACATAACTAATATATTTTCCAAGATAATTTATTCAGTTAATTACTATCCTGAAGATAGAACATCCCAAATCCAAAAATACTACGTATATCTTAGCTTAGCTAGAGAGGAAATTTCCACTCAAACCATACATAAAAAGTCATAGATTAAGCTGAATCTCAATATAATACCATCAGTTATAATCCATTCTCAACATAAAAGGGATCTGTAACCCACATACAATCAAAATATTTTTATTCGCTGGTGTAATTCAAAGATGAATTTGTGTGCATGCCAGTTTATCGTATTTTGAAACGCTTAAGCTAATATTTATTGGTATAATCAGAGCCTGAGGAGAGCCAATTCAGAAGAACACTTCGTAGTGTGGAGAAGGTCTAAAATGAAAAAGGGAGGGGGACCCACATCCCAACAGAGCGAAAAATCGACAAATAAATCACTGACAGCAAAAATGAAAATATTCTGTCCTGAGCAACCTGAATAAAAGATCTTTGCTCAAATGTTTAATAGTATCCTACCTCACTTCACTCACTTCCCAACTTCCACTTATCAAGGACCAACACGGGGCATCCCTTTCCTGGGAGTGTGTGTTGAAAGAACTTGTACAGAAAAGGAACGGACAGTTCTCAAGAGGGCTGGGAAACAGGTGGGTCACGAGGAGCAGCAGCAACATATAGATACTTTAAGGGGCAGCTCAGCTTTTAGATGACAGGTGTGGTGAAGGCAAAGACTGCAAGTCAGAAGACGCTCCCGTGTGATAGACACACCGGGGTCTGGCTGCAAGCTTCAGGGGGGCAAGGGCTAACTCCAGACTGCAAGCAGAGGAGGAGAGCACAGCAGCAGGACGGGTGGGCATCAAGAAGGGGGCTTAACGAGCAGCAACACCGATTACAGTGGAAGGGATGGCTTTGGTCTTGGGAGACGGGGCCAGCAGGACAGGACGTCAGAGAAAAAAGGCTGGGGAAGCAAGAGCACTGAGACCTTAAAACCCTGTCCCTCTAAAACTGTGAAGGAGAGCTGGAGACGGGAAGACGCCGCGGCTCCCCGGGTAAGGAAATTCTCGAAAGAGCCTGCGCCGGCCGCCGCGCTGCCGCCTGCCCCGTTCCCTTTTCCTGGTGGTAACTGCTGTGGCGTAGAGGGGAGAGGGAGGAAGAGGAGGAGGAGGAGAAAGGCCGAGGAGGAGGAGGCTGAAGGGGAGGCGGGGGTGGGGAGAAAGGGGGGTGCGGCCTGCACAATCCCCGCGAAGCCTCCGCGCTCTAGTAGCCGGTCAGCCCCGGGTTTCCCCTAAGCCAGCTCCGTACACTCACCCGCCTGGCGTGCCTAGCTTTTCTCTCAGCCGACTCCACGCGTTGCCGCGTTCTCACGAGATACCACTGAGCGAGTGCCGAGGACAAAACTCTTAAGAACCAGGCCTGATTGCTTCAGCGAGTCCGACCTTTACGGCCGAGAGAGAGAGACTCTCAGCTTTCGGTGGGTTCCACAGCCAGACGGGCCACCATCTTACATTAGGGTAAGACTCCTCCGGCCTCCGGTGCGCAGGCGCACACTGATCCTGCCGGGAGGGCCAAAGAAGGGGCGGGGCGAGAGGCCGAGTGGAAGGTTGCGGCGGTCGCACCCGCTGGATTCTGGGAGCTGTAGTCCTCCGAGGGCTAGCGCCCCGGGGCAGACCGGGAATTGAAGTCTCTACAGTTAGGGCATCGGGGAGCGGCACCCTCACGTGTCTGCTGGCCTGCTGTTGTCGTGTTTTGCTGCGATCTCCGTGCGTAAATGCGGTTCCAGTGTCCTTTGGGCGGTGGTTTTCTTTGGTGTTTGCCCATCTTCGGTGTTCCCTGAGGCAAACTTCACAGGTTTAGAGGAAGCCGAGAACACCCTCCCTCCGCCCCGCCCACCAAAAATAGGTGTCTGAAGGGGCGGAGTGGGGGTGGGGCGGGCGGCGGGGAGGAAGGGCGCGCAATTTGATCCTGATGGAGAATTTGACACTAGCTGGGCGTTTTCAGGGAAACGTGCGCCTGAACTCGTTTCTTCTTATTTACAGTCTGCACCGGTCACCCGTCTCACCGCCATCCCATTCTCACCCTGAAAGCGCTGGCGAGGAAATGCCCTAAATCATCGTGTGCAAGTTGGCCAAGAGGACAGAACACACTGCACTTAAAGTAACGTATGTTTCTAATGATGGGGAACCTCGGAGTCCTGGCGGAACGCTGTGTACGCCAAACTCCCAAACTCCGCACGTATCCACGTAACACCCCAAACTAGCCCCGGGAATCCCTAGTCACAAACTTCGGCCCATTACTGGTTCCGCCAGGTTGCCTCCTAGCGCTGCGGTCCAACTGTGCTTGGAAACAATCGTCTGTCCTTTCTGCGTGTTTTTCATCCATTCAAGCAATAAATCCTCCCCGTCCCCTCCTGGGTCACAGCTCTGTGTACCTTGGGATTGCAGTGGCAAGCAAAGCTCACGATTCCGTCCCCTTTCCAGTGAGTGTGAATTGGGCTTAGGGAGAGGAAGAGGACACAATTTTTTTTTTTTTTTTTTTTTTTGAGACAGGGTCTCGCTTTGTAGTTAAGGCTGGCTCTGAGCTCACTATAGTGCCCAGGCAAGCCGCCGCGAACTCAGCAATCCTCCTGTCTCTGCCTCCCGAGTGCTGGGATTACAGGCGTGAGCCACCACGCCCGGCAAGGACACAATATTTTAAAGATAGGATTAAAATGCGACATTAATAAGGGGGAAAAAACAAGGAAGAGT
Organism: Thryonomys swinderianus; assembly: GCA_004025085.1. Lineage (NCBI taxonomy): Eukaryota > Metazoa > Chordata > Mammalia > Rodentia > Thryonomyidae > Thryonomys > Thryonomys swinderianus. The sequence goes on from PVIC010036313.1 coordinate 3,948, forward strand.
CATAGGGAAAGAGATTGCAACTTTAAATCTGTACATCTAATAGGAGCCATTTCGATCTTTTCTTTAAAAAGTACATCCGTTTTCTGTGTTTTAGATTCTTTGCAGTCTAGAGAAGTATTCGGTTAAAAAAAAAAGTTTAAAATATGTAATCAAATAACTACCATAAATTTGAAATTATAGAATCACAATATAATTTTGTAGCAAGGAAACTTGTGAAATTATTTGGATTTAGGTGGAATACCTGTTCAGTTTAAGTGATGTATATTTGTTTAAACGTGTTTTTTTCTTCAATCACTAGCTTTATAGTGAATAAGGTGTTGAAAAGAACAAAACAGAAAGAGTTATTTCCATTGTTGATGACGAGAGTGACTGAGAACCATCTGTAATAAGAACTGGGATGTTTTCCTTTTTCTTTTTTGAGGCAGGGTCTCACTATGTAGTTCAGGCTAGCCTTCATCTCTCACTAGGCACCCCAGGCTCTCCTGGAACTTACAGTGATCTTCCACATCAGACTACCAAAGGCATTCACCACCAGGCCTGATCAAAAAAGACCTAACCATCACCTAATCTGGTGACAACCTTCATTTACCCAATACCCTTTTCATATATTATATATTTTCACAGTGTCCCCTTTGTTAGCCTAAAGTGAAATTTATGGATACTATAACCTACCTATATTCATGATTTTGTTTTAAATCAAAATAAGGCATGATTTATGAAGCGTAAAGAAAGTAATTAGAATGTGTTATGATTTTATCTAGATGTCCACTTTAGAACTCTCAGGCACTCATAATTGGGGCTTTTGGAAGGTGGCTGAATTATGGCTGTGTGGTCCTGGTTTAAGAGGGTGTAGTGACTGGACTAGGCTAGTGATTGGTTTAGCCTGACTTGGTGACCAAATGGATTTACTGAACAGTGAAGTCCCACTCTGGGTGTGGGCAGCACCAACCAATAGGCTTGTAGCACGGATGGAATATAAAGGGATAGAAGGAAGGCAATATGCTATCTGCCTGGCATACCATAAGCTCATTCTCTGCCTCATGTCTCTCTGACATTCCACCTTGCTTTGGAGCCAGCTGACTCTGGGCTGAAATCTCTACAAATTGTGAACTAAAATAAACCTTTTTCCTTTAACTTGTGAATGTCAGATACTTTATGCCAGTAACTAAGAAAGTAACTAAGACAGAATGAAATTATTTGCATTTCAATATATGTTTATTCTAGAAAATATAACAAGTTCATCATTTGATAGCACTATAAATAAAATTCCTCTGAATCTGTAAGCTACAAATGCACAAATGTAGTGTTGACCAACTCTGGTAGACCACACTGATTTGTTTTCAGTGTGTACTTCAGATGTATTCCTAAAACATTCTCTGTTAAAATCAAAAACGTCTGTGTTTATATGTAAAATAAGCTACATTTTAGGTTCAGAAAATTGTATATCCCCTATAGTAGCACATAGAAAATAATGAGAAACAAAATAGCTTTTGTTTGGTTGGTTTTTGTTTTATTTAGGGGGGCATACTAAAGATTGAACCTGGGGTCTTGACACTGAGCTCACACCACCAGCACTTTATATTTTTATTTTGAGGTAGGGCCTCACTAAGTCATTGAGTTGTTCAGGCTAAGCTCAAACTTGCCAACCTCCTTCTTCAGTCTCCCAGAGTCCTAGGATTATAGGTGTACATCACTACTCCTGGCCAAAGTAGTTTTTCATTGTAAGGAACAGACAGCCATCACAGGAAGCCTAGCATACCTGGTCCCTGTACTCTAAAGTCCAGCAGTACTCTATGTTCCAAAGTATCTAACACTAGAGGGCAATGCACCCCTGGGTTGAGCCATTTATTAGTGGAGACTGACAGTAAGGAACTAACAATTCTTAGGCACCAACTAATTACTGACCGAGTTACTTATCTCAGGGCAGTGCGACTTTTAATACTTTTCAATTTCTTTTATCTATGCATTTTAATATGTGCAGGCATAATTTCACAGATTGTCCATGTAACAATTCTCAAAAATGCATGAATGCATTTCTGTATATTCATAGAATTCATATATATCATATATTTAGTGCACAGTTAGGTACCTGGGAGGACCGTGATTTAAAAGGAGTGGAGGGAGAATAGAACTTTATACATTGCTGCATTGATCTATTGTTTTGTGTATAAATTAGTTTTACACATTAAAAAAAACTGCTGTATAGAGAATAGATTAGAGAAAGGCAATAAAAAATGGAACAAATACTGTAATTAAGATTAATTAGTTAATTCCTGTTTCAGTCATTCAGACGATGGCTCTGATTACAGTGGCAGTAAAGTTTAAAAAATGGTGATAAATTCAGGACATATTTTTAAAGATTGACATAATAGGACTTGATGAACTGACTGTGAAAGAGTTCTCAGGAATGACTCAGATTTTCTGAGTTAATGACCTTTAATGGACGACACCTCCTTTGGTAAAAGAGGGATGATGAATCTTGCAGTAGCATCTGTAGAAAATAGGACAATCTCCATAGAAAAACAGCAGGATTTTCAGGAAATATTGTTTTATGGCTTATATCTAGTTGTCCCCCCAAAGCCTCAGACACTAATAGATGGGATTTAGGGGACTGATTAGATCATGGATATGTGTGATATTGGATCAAGGACATGTCATACTGTATTAATCTGCTAATTTGTTTAGCATAGTTGTGGGTGTGGGTGATTGATTTACTGAAAAGGGAAGACCCACTCTGGGTGGCAACAACCAATAGTCTTGTAGCCTGGAAAGAATAACAAGAGAAAGGAAAAGGAAAATGCTACTTTCTGCCTGCCATACTACAGTCTGTTTCTCCTCTGCCATGACCCTCTCTCTTCTACCCTGCCTTTGACTGACTTTGGACTGAAACTTCTACAAACTGTGAGCTAAAATAAACCTTTGCTACTTTAACTTGTGAGTGTTAGTATTTTGTTCTAGCAAGGAGAAAGTAACTAAGACACACTGTTTACCCATTTCAGATTGGTAAATTTAAAATTATGGTGAGGCTATATGTGGTCACACGTGTCTGTAATCCCAACACTTAGGAGACTGAGGCAAGAGGATCACTGAGAGTTTGAGGCCAGTGTGGGCTATATAGTGTGTTCAAGGCCACCCTGAATTACATAGTGAGATCCTATCTCATAAAACAAAAATAATTGTGATGAGGACCTAGAGGTGTGGATCACTGGTACCATAAATAAATAAATAGAAAACTTGATGTTTATATTTTGCTTAACTTGGTGGGGTTTTTTTCCTGATAATAATGCATAACTTATCACCTGTAATCCCAGCAGAAGGAGGCAGTCTCCCAACACTTAGGAAACTGAGGCAGGAGGATCACTGTTGTTGGGACCAACTCCCACTGAGACAATCTCTCAGGACATGAAACGATCTTCAACTCCAACCAAGAACTTTATTGCTCAGCTGAGGGCCATCCCTCCATAGGAAGAAGGCACAGAGGTAAACTAGGGCACAGTGTTTAAAGGTAAAATCTGCTTGGCCGGAGATTGCTTGGCTCAGTGGTTCCAGCGCCTGCCTTGCAAGCGCAAGGCCCTGAGTTCGATCCCAGTAACCACATACAATGCTAGGTTTGGTGACTCATGCCCACCAGCAATCAATACCACATACCACAGTGCCAGGTGTGGTGGCTCACACCTGTAATCCCAGCACTCGGGAGGATTGCTGAGTTTGAGGTTTGCCTGGGCTACATAGTGAGGTCAGGGCCAGCCTGAACTACAAAACGAGACCCTGTCTAAAAAAAAAAAAAAAAAAAAGGTAAAATCTGCTTACCCCCCACCACCTGTTACCATCAGGTTTCTATACAGAAGTAATTAAGTCATTCTATTGTTAAAGTGCAGAAGCAAATTGTTACAGAAGCCAGTGGCAATGATTAGATCACTGGTTACTAGAGAATAGTGCATTTTAGAAACATACAGTCTGTGGCGAGTGCATCAGGTGGTTGGACAGTTTCCAAGGAGACAAGTTCCAGGTTCACAGGGAGGTTACAAAGTGGAGATTTTTAACAAAATGACTGTTTTTATGTCAAGTTGGGTGTCACACTGTGAGTTCAAGACCAGCAGGGCTTTAGAGTGAGTTCAAACACAGCCTGAACTACATAGTGAAAACTTATCTAAAAAGAAAAATGTGTGTGTGTGTGTGTGTGTGTGTGTGTGTGTGTGTGTACGCTAGAGAAGGAAAATAAAACTGGGAGGTATTAATGGACAACAACCATTTGGGATCTCACTTTCCAATCCTTATAATTATTATTACATGGATTTTTAACTAAAAATTTCAATTTTAATAGAATAATTATTTGAGTGCTACCTTTTGAGTATACGGTGATGAGCAAAAGGACTACTCAGAGATCTTAAGAGTATTAAAGATCTGGCAACAAAACAATAAATAAGTTACCTATATGGTGTCACAATATTTGGAATGAAAAGGAACAAAACATAGAAGTATCAGGGAAAGCTTACTTTAGAGTGGAAAGCCTTCCAAAGAGATGACTCAATCTTGAGATTTAAAGGATGAGAAGATATTATCCATTTTAAAAATGGCCTATGCCAAGACCTTGATTCAGCAATACTCTTAGCATATTTCAGGACTGGGAGGTTATCCAGTGAAGCTGATGCAACAGCGCAGCAGTAGGAGAGGAGGCTAGACAAGGAGGGGAGGCAGATCATGCAGGGGTTTACAGAAAGTTTACATTTTATGCCAAGTAGAGTAAGAGATGACTGGACAGGAAGGTGAAGTGATGCCGTGACTCAGTCTCTTCGAAAGAGCACGGCGGCTGTGTGTAAACGATGGACCCAAGATGGTTGGCGAGTATAGAAGTAGGCAGCCCCGCTCCAGACTAAGATGCCTAGTGGAGGTGAGGTGGGCCTTAGCCCAGGGCAGGACTGCGACTAACCTGATGTGAGTGAGGCATTTACCTTAGGCAAAGAATTTCATTTGAGTGTCCAGAAACTCAGTAACCAATGTAAATGATTCTGTGGTAAAACATTAATGCGAAAAAAAAAAAACTGTGGTGAAAAAACACTAAAATATAGACAAGATACAACAAGATCCAATACAGACAAGATCAACCCTGAATTTACACAGTACTATTTCATGTCTCTCTCCCTAATGCCAGCCCTTGCTCCAATAAAACCTTACCAAAATAGGTAGCTAGTATCAGGCTATAGTTTACAAGTCTGACTTCTTGAAAATTGTTTGCGTAAGAGGAAATGCAAATGGCTCTCAATATATACCCCACAATGAAACATTTTCACTCCTGTGTGTCTTACATAGCCATGCCAGGAGCATTAGTGGGCAGTATTACTTATAAGGGAATGGAAATGGCTCAAATGTTGATCAATAGTAGAATCAATAAATACATTGCAGTAGTTTAATATGGTGTAACACTACACAGCAAAAAGCTGAGTGAACTATTAACTTGAATTTCAGATAATGAATTTCAAATACTAAGGGCAAAGGCAGAAAGTCACAGATGAATAGTTAGCAGTATGAAACACTTTATAATAAAGTCAAAACAAAATAATATCACCTAGGGTTATGTAAAGTTAAAATCAAAAAATGCTTTGTGCAGAATTTAAAATATGATTACTCCTGTGGAAAGAAGAACACAACTTCAGAGAGTTACCCTAAGAACTTCTAAGGAACTGGGACTAGCCTGTTTCTTGATCTGTGTTATAGACACATGGATGTTCACATTACTAATATTCTCATAAATACATTTTGAACTCTCCTTCATATGTGTGGTATGCATCATCACTGAAACAATATTCAGGGGCACATCATGAAAAAATTGAATTAGTAATTAAGTTTTCCCTTGAAAATAAAATACCAGCTCTGAATATTTTTGCAAGTTAGTTTTGCCAGTCATTGAAGAAATAGATACCCTGCCAAAAAAGAAAGGAAACAGACAGTCTCTATTCAGCTGTTCTTATTTGATGTTTTCCCTTATGGAGATTTATGCAGTATAATTTGCTGCATCAACAGATTGAAAAAGTAAATACATACGATCATTTTATAGATGCATAAAAAGCCTAAAATAGAAGTCATTGCTCTCTGGGCATGGTGGGCTATACTTCCACCTCCTTTGATGACTGAGGCAGGAGGATCACACAAATTCAAGGCCAGATGGAGCAATTTAGCAAAACCCTGACTCAAAAGTAAAAGGGGTATAGATATAGTTCAGTCATAGACTATTTGCCTAGTCAAAAAAAGTTTAAATATTAAAAAATATTTTTCAAGTGAGGAACAAAGGGCTTCAGTAGACCTTATTAATCCTTTAAAACCCTTTAGCTAATATACTTGTAGCACTTCTAAAACATTATAAGGATGTTTAATACAGTGATGGTATTATTCAGTGATGGTATTATATCATAGTGGAGGTTCTAGCCAATGTGAAAAGACATAAAAGAGAAATGAGATATAAGAACTAGAAAGAAAGAGAAAAACCTTATATGCAGACACTATTCTTGGTGGTATAGAAAGTTCAAGAGAATATGTGAGCCACACATGGTGGCTCACACCTGTTATCCTAGCATTCAGAAGGCTGTGATGGTAGGATTTTGAGACCAGCTGGGACTACAGAGAAAATTCAGGATTGGCCTGGACTACAAAGTGAGACTCTGTCTTTAAAAAAAAAAAAAAAAGAGGGCTGGAGATTCAGCTCAGTTGCTCCAGTGCCTGCCTAGCAAGTCCAAGGTCCCTGGTTCATCCCCAGTAACCACATACAATACTGGGTGTGGTGACTCACACCCACCACCAACCAGTACCACATACCACAAATGCAGGGATTGGTGGCTCAAACCTGTCATACCAGCACCTGGGAGGCAGTGGCAGGAGGATTGCTGAGTTCGAGGCTTGCCTGGGCTACATAGTGAGCTCAGGGCCAGCCTGAACTGCAAAGCAAGACCCTGTCTCAAAAAAAAAAAAAAAAAAAAAAAAAAGATGGGCTGGAGATTTGGCTCAGTGGTTCTGGTGCCTGCCTTGCAAGCGCAGTGGTCCAGAGTTTGATCCTGGTAACCACATACAATGCTGGGCGTGGTGACTCACACTCACCAGCAATCAATACTACATACCACAGTGCCAGGCGTGGGGGTGGCTCACGCCTGTAATCCTAGCACTCAGGAGGCAGAGACAGGAGGATTGCTGAGTTCGAGGCTTGCCTGGGCTACATAGTGAGCTCAGGGCCAGCCTGAACCACAAAGCAAGACCCTGTCAGAAAGAAAAAGAGAGAGAAAGAAAGAAAGAAAGGAAGAGAGAAAGAAAGAAAGGAAGAGAAAGAGAGAAAGAAAAAGAATGAACAGTGGAAGATAAACCTTTACTAGCTGCACTTCTAACAAGAGATTACTATCTAACCTGTAATCCCAGCACTTGGAAGGCCAAGGCAGGATGATTGTTACAAGTTTAAGGCCAGCCTGGGCTACATAGTGAGTTCAAAGTCAGCTTCAATTACATAGTGAGACTCTGCCTCAAAAAGACAAACAAAATAAAATGAAACAAAAAAGATTATTACCTAGAACACATGAAGAATTTTAAAAAATTAACCCCATTCAAAAAGTGGACAGATGAACTGAACAGCTACTTCTCAAAGGAAGTTCAAATGGCCAAGGACTGTATGAAAAATGTTAAACATCCATAACCATCAGAGAAACGATAATTAAAACTACATGAGATTGTATCTCACCCCAGACAGAATACCTATTATTAATATTACTCTGCCATAAAGAATGGTAGATTTGGGGCCGGAGGGTTAGCTCAGTGGTTCCGGCACCTGCCTCGCAAGCGCAAGGTCCTGAGTTTGATCCCCGGTAACCACATATAATGCTGGGCGTGGAGACTCACGCCCACCAGCAATCAGTACCACATACCACAGTGCCGGGCATGGTGGCTCACGCCTGTAATCCCAGCACTCGGGAGGCAGAGACAGGAGGATTGCTGAGTTCGCGGCGGCTTGCCTGGGCACCATAGTGAGCTCAGGGCCAGCCTGAACTACAAAGCGAGACCCTGTCTCAAAAGCAAAAAAAAAAAAAAAAAAAAAGAATGGTAGATTTGAGTCTTTTATACTCACATGGACTCGCCTTGAGGACACAATTATAAGTGAAATAAATAGGACACAGATATATAAATACCTTATCTTTTCTCTGGTATGAGGAACTAGTTATAAATGAGTTCTAAAATGTATGATAGGTATTGTGAAATAGTAAAATATTCAAGGGATAGGGGTAAGTAAAGAAGGGAAAAAAGGAGAAAAGCTTATATTATACATATATATATATATGTGTGTGTGCAGGACTTGGTACAGGGGAATGGGAAAAAATGAGAATTAAGTTTTGTCAGGTAGGGTACAAGCTGTCAGTGTCAATTGTAATCATAATGTGTGTATAAAATGTACCAACAAAATCCAAATTTTTTTTTGTTTTTTTTTGAGACAGGGTCTCACTTTGTAGTTCAGGCTGGCCCTGAGCTCACTATGTAGCCCAGGCAAGCCTTGAACTCAGCAATCCGCCTGTCTCTGCCTCCCAAGTGCTGGAATTACAGGTGTGAGCCACCACGCCTGGCAAAAATCAATTTTTTAAAAAAGAAAACACAGAAGCCAATGAATACTGGTGAGGATGGGCCAGGGTAGGGAAAAGAACCCTCCTGTATTGTTGGTGGGAGTGAAAACTGGTGCACTATGGAAATCAGGATGGAGATTTTTTCAAAGGACTAAACGTAAAATTACCGTTTGATGTAGGTATACCACTCTTGGGCATATTGTAGAAAGACTTAAGGGCTGTATATTGTCATGATACATGCATACCCATGTAAATAGCAGCACAATTCATAATACACAAGCTGTGAAAACATGTAGATGTTTATGAACAGATAAAGAAAAGGTAGTATGTATACCCATTGGAATGTTTCTCAGCCATAAAAAAAATTAAGTCATGTCAGTTGCAAGGAAATGAAAATAAAAACCAACATGTTGAGTGAAAAATCATATTTTATATGATAAATCGTAAAGGATGTGTAATTAAATAATAATAATTAAGGAGAGAAAAAAACAATTAAAGAGAAAGGACAGGGAACCAGAAGGTAGATTGTAGAAATGGGAAGGTAAAGTGAAAGGAAAAAAATCAGGGCAGGGCTGGGGGTTTAGCTCAGTGGTACCACCAGCTGCCTTGCAAGTGCAAGGTCATGAGTTTGATTCCCAGTACAGGAAAAAAAAAAAAAAAAAGGAAAGGAGATTGAAATTAAAATGTTGATTGCATATACAAACTTACCAAAATAAACCCCGTGGTAATGCTACAAAAGTAATGTTATAAAAGTAATCATCTGCCTGGGCGTGGTGGCTCACGCCTGTAATCCCAGCACTCGGGAGGCAGAGGCAGGAGGATTGCTGAGTTCGAGGCTTGCCTGACTACATAGTGAGCTCAGGGCCAGCCTGAACTACAAGGCGAGATCCTGTCTCAAAAAAAAAAAAAAAAAAAGCAATCATCTGGCCAGGCATGGTGGCTCACGCCTGTAATCCCAGCACTTGGGCAGCAGAGACAGGAGGATTGCTGAGTTCCAGGCTTGCCTGGGCTACATAGTGAGTTCAGGGCCAGCCTGAAGTACAAAGTGAGACCCTGTCTCAAAAAATAAAAAAGTAATCATCTGAACACAGGAAAACAAGTAGCAAAGCTACAATTCACAAGACTCACTAACACCAACTTTTAATGTACATTAAATTACTTTTTAGAAGAGTAAAAAGGAGTTGGGATGTACTTTGTGCCAAGGCACTTGTCTAGAATGTACAAGGCTCTGAATTTAATTCCTCACATAGGGATGGGGGTGGGGGAGGGGAGAATGAAATAAAGAAAGGCACAGTAAAAGAAGTTCTTAACGTTTCTTTTGTTTGACACAATATCAATGCACAAAACAGTGAAAACAATAGAAAATGAAGTGAAAACTGTTTGCAAGTATGTGGGAATGGAGCTCAGTGTTGTATACTTACCTAGTACGTGTGAGACAATGGGTTCAACCCCAACACAAGAAGAAAAAACACACATGAAAAATCTAATATTTGTTAAGTCTTGTTAATGGGCTTTTCATAGAGTCTTTCCAGTAATAGATGCAAGATGTTTCCCATCAGCCTCCTGTCTTCTTTTGCAAAGGACACAAAGTGAAACTCTTCCTCCCAAGGTTCTTTTTTTTTTTTTTTTTTTTGTTACCAGAGATTGAACTCGGGACCTTGTGGTTGCAAGGCAGGTGCCAGAACCACTGAGCTAAATCCCCGGCCCAAGATTCTGATACTGTATTTGAAATGACAATATTATTTAAAGGTAGACTGTGATGTATGTTAAAGATCCAAACCATAAGATATCCAGCAAAATAAAAGAGACATACCTCTAATAAACTCAGTGAAAATTAAATAGAATTATAAAATATACTTAATACAAAAGAAGCACAGGATGAAAAAAAAGATGAGGCAAAGAGAAAATTAGGAATATGGTAGCTTGAAATCCAACCTATATAGATAGTTACATTAAATGGACATGCCTTAATCAGCCCAGTTAAAGGTGGTTACATAGATTTCATTAAGTAGTAAAACCCAATCTATGATGACTTTCTTTCTTTCTTTCTTTTTTCTTTCTTTTTCTCTTTCTTTCTCTTTTTTTTCTTTCTTTTTCTCTTTCTTTTTTCTTTCTTTTTCTCTTTCTTTCTCTTTCTTTTTTTCTTTCTTTTTCTCTTTCTTTCTTTCTGTCTGTCTTTCTTTCTGTCTTTCTTTCTTTCTTTCTTTCTTTCTTTCTTTCTTTCTTTCTTTCTTTCTTTCTTTCTTTCTTTCTTTCTTTCTTTCTTCCTTCCTTCCTTCCTTCCTTTCTTTCTTTCTCTTTTTCTCACTCTTTTTTAAATCTCTGGGCATCCTGAATCAATGAATCAAGAGAATTTGTCAGCTTTTAGAAAGCTTCATTATTCCACATGTTCTGTATTTTGTGTTTTACTTCATTTTATCTTATGGGTTTCAATGTGAGTATATCTACCATCTGGTTCACAAATTATTTTTAGTTTTGCCTGATATTCTGTGAAACCCAAACACTGAGTTCTTAATTTTGGTGATTATCAGTTTTTAAATGTCTCAATGGATTTTTCATCTCTGTAGTTGTCACTTTTAATAGTTTCTATTTTCTTGTACAAATTTTAAGGGTTATCTTTTTACATAAAAGTAAGAAATATAGCCTAGTGTGGTGGTACACTCCTGTAATCCCTCTCAAAGGCTGAGCCAGGAAGATCACAAGTTTGAAACTAGACTGGAACTTAGCAAGACCTCATCTCAAAATAAAATATAAAAGAATTATTTTCAAACAAGAGAGACTCCCACTGTAATCCCAGTACTTGGGAGGCTGAGACAAAAGGATTGCCACAAATGATGCCAGCTGAGCTACACACTGAGTTCAAGGCAGCGTGAACTACAGAGCAAAACTATCTCAACAAAACAAAACATTTTTTATACATACCTTCATTTTACCATTTGTCGAACTCTTATTTGTTCACACAGAGATAAAATCCCAGCTAAGTATTCTTCTTGTTGAAGAACTTCATCCAGGGGCTGGAGATTTAGCTTAATGGTTCTGGCATCTCCCTCCCAAGCGCAAGGTCCCGAGTTTGATCCCCGGTACCACACACCACAATTCCTAGCATGGTGGCTCACGCCTGTAATCCCCGTACTAGGGAGGCAGAAGCAGGAGGATTGCTGAGTTGGAGGCTTGCCTGGGCTACATAGTGAGTTCAGGGCCAGCCTCAACTACAAAGCGAGACTCTGTCTCAAAAACAAACAGAAAAACCCAAAACTTCCTTTGACATTTCTCATGTCTGCTCTCAATTCCCCTAGCTTTTGTTAGTTTGAGGAAGACTTTGTTTACACTGACAACAGTTTTGAAAGGCGTTTTCCCTGGATATAGATTCTGAGTCAAAATGCATCTTTGCTTTTAGCAATTTAGATATTGTGTCAGCCATGGAGGTGTACTGCTTATAGGTCCTTTGAAGAAAACCTGAGACAGAAGGTGCAGTTGACTGAAAATCCCAGCGCTCTGCCTTTTAATCTACTACACCCCTCATGATCAGCCGTAGGAAGCACTGCGGGCACAGCTCGAGCACAAACTCAAAGAAAATACACTGCAGCATAGGACGCATCCTTCCAGATGCAGATGCACATTGAATTGAGTCCGTGTGGTACAGTGTCCTCTGTAGGAAGAATATATGGCCTTAGAAAATAGACTGAAAACAGGAATGTTCTCATTCACCACCGATCCCAGTGACCAACTGGGGATTTCATGGTCCCACCGTATAACGCTAGGCTTTGGAGTGTTGCAGGTTCTTGTACCCCCAAAAGGCCACTTGCTTACCAGAGGATTTGTCACGGGTCCCATTGAAGGACGAACTGCTGCTGCCACCGGAATACTTTGAATTCCTTGGGGCCAGGAACCAAAAGTGAAAAGAGTCCCTATCTCGGTAGAGTTGTGGAGTTGTGGACCTAGTCAGCCAAAGAAGATGGGCAGCTTTTATGTGACAGGAGTATGTGTTAAAATGTTTATGTTGTTGATTTTATTTCTTGAGAGCTAAGACTCATTTCTAACATATTTTGCAAACTTTTTCCAAGGAGGACTGCAGAGAGAATTTTTTTGTCCATTCCTGGGTTTTATACAGATCTTTGCACCTCTGGGAGACCAAAGGACAGTCACCAGAAATCCACTGTAGGAGATCCCGTGAAATCTCCAGGGAAGGACTTGACATGGTAGATGATATTGAAGCCTTAGTCAGTGGGGAGGTCTGACCGACGGTAGCTGTCCGTTGTATAAAATTTGTCAGTGCATTCAACAAATTCTTACTAAAGTCTGACAGTGGATTAGGCACCACTGAGGATACGGTAGCGAGCAAAGCAACAAGTTCCTTTTGCTAATGGATGAGGTGCAGTCACCACTTCTTGTCAACTAGAGTCACAGAGAATCACTCCTTAGGCTGCTCAAAGTATAAGGCCATTCGTGGGTTACAGGTCCTTTGCCACTTCTCCACTGAACTCCCTTTGGACAGTTGGATTTTAACTGGGGTACTTTCATTCATTTCCTCTAGCGTTTCTACTTGACTTTGAGCTCACTATGTAGCCTAGGCAAGCTTCGAACTCAGCAATCCTCCTGTCTCTGCCTCCCGAGTGCTGGGATTACAGGCGTGAGCCACCATGCCCGGCAGACTTCACTTAACTCTTAAACCACCTTACTTGTTAAGAGAGTAACTGATTTTCCCAGTTGCAAGCATCCAATTTTATTATATATTTGTTTTCCTAAGCTACATTTTTTTAAAGTTTGAGAAGACGGTCTTCCTTATTAGCTGTTATGTCATGTCCTCCCATATTTATAGTCTTTATGGTTGGGTATATTTCTTCAGTATTGTTTATAATAGCAAAAGTAAGGCATAATGTCCACTCATTGTAAGGTAATGGTGATATCACAGAATTCTGTATAATCACTAGAAGAAGGGAACAGCTTTACACATCCTGACATAGGCGTGCCCAGAATGCCTTGAGGAAGGAGGGGAGCAGAAGCAGGTATGTTGTGTATTATGTATGTAGTCAAAATATCTCTAGAAGGATTACAGAAAACTAGTAATAGTGATTTTGTCTCTGAAGAGAAAGTCTAGTGGCTAGGGGCACATTCTGGGAGGGAGACTTTCTTTCCATTGTGCGCTCATTATGGTACCAAAGTCAAATAAATTCTTTTTCCTAAAGAAAAATCCAGGGACATAGACAAAAACTGCAATGATTTATGACTCATGTGAAAAAATTACCCCATTTACAATGACAATTTGGCTCAGAGTTTAAATATTTTCTGATTTTCCTGATTGACTTCCTCAGAAGCTTTGGGGGAAACAAGCCCTTTGGGTTCTCACTAACCTCCTTGAAAAGGCTGCTCTGTGTTTGCCCCCTGAACGCAGGGTCAGGGCAGGAGCCAGGCCCTCACACACGCGGGCAAGAGCTCTGTCAAAGAGCGACACACCCCAGCTCCGAGCTGCACCACAGGACAGCCATGTGAGAACACAGGTATTGAAAATGTAATTGTATCTTCCTATGTCCTTTACTTACTCAGCAGATATTTATTGAACACCTGGTAAGCACCGGTGTTAGACACTGAAGTGGCTCCTCCACAATAAGCAGATTTCAGATCTTGTGATGAAAATACAATTTAAATCTGATAACTCTCACTTCACTGTTCAGAACACAGTTCTGTGTGATTTTGTCATTCCAAATTTGGGAAATGCCAGTAAAATGATCTGAGAGTTTAAAAAAAATTCTTGTATGCTCAGCCACATCTGATTTCAAACTAGACTTTTACTCCTCCCAATATTCCAGTAGGTGTCAAATATCTTTTATGAAATGAAGTTCTTATGGTGTGAGCTTTTTTTTTTTTTTCTGCTTTTTTTTTGGAGACAGGGTCTTGCTTTGTAGTTCAGGCTGGCCCTGAGCTCACTATGGTGCCCAGGCAAGCCGCCGCGAACTCAGCAATCCTCCTGTCTCTGCCTCCCGAGTGCTGGGATGACAGGCGTGAGCCACCACGCCCAGCATTCTATGTGGTAACCGGGGATCGAACTCAGGTCCTTACGCTTGCGAGGCAGGCGCCGGAACCACTGAGCTAACCCTCCGGCCCT
>PVIC010036314.1:0-18636 GCA_004025085.1 Thryonomys swinderianus
TTCAAACACACTTATCCCATTGTTCTTGCTACCCTGGCACAGTCCTGGAAGTCCTCTTTTATGAGTGTCTTTAATTGTGTTGTCCTGACTGCCCTGAGGTCTAATCAGTTCAAAACATTTGCCTTTCATGATACCTTGACTTCACAGAAAGTCACTAGAAGTCTCATGGTACCAGATCCATTTAATAAGGGGGGGGGTGAGGTCACACTGTCATGTTTTAGTTTGACAGGGATCACTGTAAATGTTTTTCATCAATTCAGGACGTCAAGGCAGTCATGACAGCACAAATACACATTCTCAAGAAAAAAAACTTCCAGGACTATGTCAAAAGCGTGTCAAGGGTGACGAGGTAAATGTGTTTGAAGTGAGAAGTATGAGGGGGATTAATGGCAATATGTCTTTTACTGAAATAATTTAAAATATTAAACATACAACAATTTTTATCATACCTTAGAGTTACTAAAGATTTCCTGTGGGCAGGGGACTGTGGTAGAGCAGATGTAAGGGGGAAACAACACCTTCAGTACCTGCTTTCAAATCCTCCCCTCTCCCACTGTGCTTACAACATGAGCCAAACTCCTGGCCAGGACCCTCAGTGCTCTGTGTGATCTGGTTTCTGATGCTTCCCAGATCTGGTCACCTCCTGCTTCCCTGCTGACTTTCTGGCTATACAGGGTTCTTTTCTGACCTGGAGGCATTGCCCCTCTTTCTGTTTCTGACGCACCCTACTTGCTGGAGCTCTTTCACAGCAACTTCCCTCCAAGGGCAGCTCAGACTTCTCTGACCACCTTCCCGGAGTGGCCATTCTCAACCTCTCTTAATCACTTGTGGTTACATATTTCTATGTCATTTGTTTTGTACTTGGTATATGGTAAAAAAAAGCAAATAATTTGTGGAAGATACGGATGGAAACAAGGTGTATGCTGATTTTCACGTTCAAGGAATGTCTATGTGTTCTGTAAATATCTGTTGAATGAATGAATAAATGAATCAAAGAAGGAATGGCAGGATTGAAACAAATGTGGGGAATAGTGTTTTTCTTTTTTTAAACTGGACAGATGATGAGATATAGAATCTTGAATTCTGGTTAGACGTACAGATTCCCCAGTAAAATGAAAAGTTTGGGAACATAGCTCATCTCACTCAAAGATTCCTGTGGGGAAGCAGCTGTGTTCCTCAAGCAACAGTGACACTGTTTGACTCCAAGTCTCCTCCTGCCCAAAGCCTCGCTGACCTGGCACTGCATCAGCGCATCCTGCAGCAGGCCCCGCCAGTCCTCCAGCAAAGAGCACACCCGGTCCCAGCGCGCGTTCATCTGGGACAAGCGCTCCTGCAGGGCCTGGCTCTCCTTACTGTCAGCCTGTGTGAACTCGGGGCTGCAGAGGTTGATGGAGAGGATGATGGCTTTGCGGTGGTCCACAGCTCTCTGGAGCTCCTGTGAGGATGGGGGGGGCAGTTAAAGACAGTAATGATAAAACACTTGTTTAAAAAGTAGTTCAAGAGCCTTGTTTCACCTAGATGAAGAGATGCATTAATTAAAACTAGCCTTCATGGGATGGCTCAGCAAGAAATGGTGACAATGAGGCTGTGATGAGAAGAACTCAGCTGGGCAACCCTTGGCAACAGGGATGGATCAGGGAAAACATGGTGTAGAACAAAACGTCCAAACAGAACAGCATGTGGAACACAACTGCATTTAGGCATGTGCGTGCACACAACCCACATTTTTCCAGAATGCATGTAAGCCACTAAATATTCCAAAATGGTGGGCAAAGCTTTGAGGAAAGGGGATTAGAATACATAAAGGGTAGAATACATAAAGTGAAAACAAATGAGTAAAGCAGGAAGCAAAATGACTGTGGAAAGAACTGAGGCATCTTCTTCACTCAGCCCCTTACACCGCTGTTCAGTCCCAACGCAACACAAACCTGGTTGCCATGGTTTCGAGCACCAGAATATCTGCTCTTATTTTCTCATGTAGTAATCTGAAGCCATTAGACCAATGGCGGGCCAACTTATGTGCACAAGTAAGAAGTGGTGAATTTATGAAGGCAGATTCCAGGCCCCAGGGTTCCAGTGTTCTGTGGGCTCGGTGGCCCCCATGCCGAGGATCCTGCCCAATCAGAGGCCCCAGTCTTGTGTGGGGAAGAGAGTGTGTTGAGCATTTCATGAGCTAATCAGTTTAGTTTGACTGATCAAAATGGGTGACTGACTTTGGTTCAATGCATTTCCAAAATGTCCAGAACTCAATTCC
This sequence comes from Thryonomys swinderianus, assembly GCA_004025085.1. Classification (NCBI taxonomy): domain Eukaryota; kingdom Metazoa; phylum Chordata; class Mammalia; order Rodentia; family Thryonomyidae; genus Thryonomys; species Thryonomys swinderianus. The sequence goes on from PVIC010036314.1 coordinate 2,255, forward strand.
AAGAACATGAGCATATAATTGTGTATTACTTTTGAGTATCTTATAATATTTAAGTACCCACAGATAAGGGTAGGGCAAACAATCATGAAAATCACATTTACGCAGAATGCATTTTCTTATACTTTTTCACTAGTTCTGTTATATTTTCAACTTGAATTAAATTTTCACTTTCCAGTGGGTTCTTAACATGCTATACTGTACTACAGATTCAACCACAGGGACAGCAGGAGATCAAGAGATAGTATAGAAATTGCTTGGTCATTCTGTAGATGTATGCATAGAGCAAGCACATGGATAGGAAGGACCAGAGGCTGGGTGGAGAAGGGAGCTGTCCTTGCCACACAGGCTGACTTCCAAGGCCTCACTTCCCTGTCCTCACTCAGCTGAGCTCTCACATTCTACCCTGCACGTGTTCTAGCAACCTTTTTTTTGAGACAGGGTCTCACTTTGTAGTTCAGGTCGGCCCTGAGCTCACTATGTAGCCTAGGCAAACCTGGAACTCAGCAAACCTTCTGTCTCTGCCTCCCGAGTGCTGGGATGACAGGTGTGAGTTACCACGCCTGGCACTGTGGTATGTGGTATTGATTGCTGGTAGGCGTGAGCCACCACGCCCAGCATTGTATGTGGTTACCGGATCGAACTCAGGGCCTTGCGCTTGCTAGGCAGGTGCCAGAACCACTGAGCTAAATCTCCGGCCCCTGCTCTAGCAACTTTTAAGAAATCTGGTAATAAAACAAGGGTGCCCAACTAATTTAGGGACTCTATAGAAAAATGCATTTCATTAGATAAACTCTGTACATTGTAGCTCCCTTCCAGTGATTCATGTGCCTGGCGTAGAGATGTTTCTAAAAGATACAACTAAGGAAATCCTAGTAGGAATGACTGATTTCTCTCTCACTCTCTTTGAAAATTTAAAACAAAACAAAACAACCCCCCAAGAGCAAGCCACAAAAATATCATCTCAAAATAGAGTGCATGTATTAAGTCGCAGCAAACAGGAGCAGCACATGCAGCTCTGAGCTTTGAAGTCCATGGTAGCTATGCTCAGAGGAGGAGTGTGTCTGAGAACCCCGTGATGTTCCTGAAATGGAACCCAGGAGCTGCAGACTATCAAATAGAAACTGAACTCTCATTCGTGACTACTTATCAGTTTCCACATAGGAGTGCACTTCAACAGCTGGGCTAGGGATTGGTAAGACCCATGGCAGGAGTAAAGGGAAGTTACATCACACTCAGGCTAAAGTCAAAGGCAAATGCCAGGTGTATTCTGGAAGTTTTTCTGATGTGAGGAGATCAAATGATAACACCAGGTTTCCCACAAATTCACACGGACATAATCTTCTAAAGGACTTCTTTCCATTTTAACAGAGATGTGTGACACTCTGCTCACACCAGTGTTTAGCTTACAAAGAGGTCACAGGGGTGCCTGAAACCAGGTGACCACTCATAAAAATGTCACCTCGCTAAATGACGTGTGCAGTCACATGGTGGACAGCAGTCTAGCAGTTTGCCCTTCTAAACCCTCCTAGGATACACATGGACTTTCCAAGGCTGTAGGCAGGGCAGCTACCTTGAGCTTTTTTTTTTTTTTTTTTTTTTTTTTGAGATAGGGTCTCACTTTGTAGTTCAGGCTGGCTCTGAGCTCACTATGTAGCCCTGGCAAGCCTGGAACTCAGCAATCCTTCTGCCTCTGCCTCCCGAGTGCTGGGATGACAGGTGTGAGCACCACGCCCAGCACTGTGGTATGTGGTATTGATGGCTGGTGGGGGTGAGTCACCACGCCCCGCATCACTGAGGACCTTGCGCTTGCCAGGCAGGCACCAGAACCACTGAGCTAAATCTCCGGCCCTACCTTGAGCTTTTTGATCTGAAGCTCAATGGTCTGGATATCGGTGCTGAGCTCCAGGCGCCGCAGTTGCTCCAGTTCCTCCTCGGTCTCTCCGAGCCAGGCCCAGATGCTGTTCAGGTCAGAGTTGAACTGCTGCCATTTCTGGAGGTTCTGCTTCATCCTCAGCTCCTTGCTCAGGGCCTGGGCCTGCAGGAGCTCCCATCGGTCGATCACGCCTGCAGGGATGGACACAGAAGACTACAGAGTTTTCTCCGGCTGGGAAAGCCTTTCAGCACCCAGTGGTGGCTCACTTGACAGGCGGGGATACTCACCACTATACTAACGAGGACGCCGCCTGGCTCACTTGAAAGAGTAACAAAGCCAGGGGCCATGGCGACCGCCTATAATCCCAGCACTGAAGGAGGCTGAGGCAGGAGGACGGCAAGTTTGAGTCCTCCCTGGGAAGCTTAGTGAAATTCTACTTCAAAATGAAAATCAATTTAAAAACAAAAACCAAAGAGGTTAGGGTTGTAGCTTAGTTAAAAGGCCTTGGGTTGAGTCCCCAGTAAGAAAAAAAACAGAATTAACAGGAACCCACTGGATACGACTGCTGTCACGTGTAATAGTCACATGGGTACACAGGCTGTGCTTTTCCTACTTGCTTTTCTAATGAGAGTGGAGTTTAAAGATAGCTCCGAGGAACTTTATGAAGTAATAAGTAGCCATGTGCCTCATTCTATTTTTGGATCTTTCTGCAACAGGATGCTAAATGCACACACATAAAAAAGCTGACTCAATCCACTAGAGGCAGAATATTAAGATAAATGCAGGACAGGAAATACTGTGATGTGCTCTTCCTGAGAGATCTTCTGATGGTGGCCAGAGTGTCCCAGCATCAAATCCCCTTGGAGGAGGTTTATCAGGGCTATGGAAGATGAGTGGGACCAAGTGCTTCAGGATCTTGTGCTTTATTTTCTGGAATTGCATAGGATACACTCACCAGCGGTCTGGGTCTCGGTACTATTCAGGTTAACAAAGCCCGGGAAGTTCTCCTCTTCCTCCTTCAGCTTGTGCTCCAGTTTCCTCACCGAGTCTATGCTGCCGCTGCACTCACCCAGCAGTTTCATCTGTTCAGACATGAAAAACAGCCGCCATCAAAAACTACCTCAGGGCAAGAGCCTCCGGGAAGACATCTTTGTAGCTGCTCCACAACTCACGGCTGTGTTGTGCTCCTCTCTGCCGCTCTACCAGAAGTAGGACCAGAGAGCTCTGCTGTCTCAGCGAGCACAGGAGGCAAAGCTCTGAAGCGATACATGGTTGGGAAGGGAAGCCTTGAAAATGTCCTTTAATTCCATGAATCAAAACAGATTGAACCAGTCTGGGATGGAAATCTCAGAGCCCTTAGCTGGCAAGGCAATATTTAATTTTTTGGCAAGTTGTTCCCTCTTTCTCTTTCTTAAATTGAAATGTGGAAACATTAATATTACCAGTAATCTCATGAGGACATTTCTGCATTGAATAATTGAACTACTTAGAAGCATAAAGCAATGCGAATGCCAGCTGTTTTAGGAGGAAATTTAAGCAATGGATGATAGTATCAAGGGACTAAATCCTAAAGTCAGGGGAAAAACTTAACAAATCCATTTCTAATATCAGCCATGGAATGCAAATATAAAAGAATGAATCATTTTTAAGGCATTTCTGTTATATGGACTATGCCTTATATTATTTCTCAAACCTTTGAGTTACGGTGATGATTTTTAGCTGACTTTAAGAATAATCTCAGTGGTATAAGCATGGTCAACATGACATTATATTAAAATTATACTCAGATTTAAAAAAGAGGCTTCACTATAACCTTTAGAGCTAATTGTGAGAATATGAATGTCAGAATATATAGCTAGAACAGCTCTTTTCCCTGACTTCAAAAAAAATAGCAACTATAAACTGTGATTAGACCATGGGAAATTAATTCTTCTTCCTCTAATGAAGAATTATTTTGGATCTCAAAGAAGATATTGGACAGGAATGAGATTAACTTTAAAATTCTTTTGCTTAAATGTGTGTAGGAAAAATAGAAAAATATTTCTCTGTAAACTTACCAGGTTGTTTGTAGTTCAGGCTGGCCCTGAGCCCACTATGGAGCCTAGGCAAGCCTCAACTCAGCAATCAGCAATCCTCCTGCCTCTGCCTCCTGAGTGCTGGGATTACAGGCATGAGCCACCATGCCCGGCACTGTGGTATGTGGTGTTGATTGCTGGTGGGCGTGAGTCACCACACCCAGCATTGTATGTGGTTACCAGGGGTCGAACTCAGGACCTTGTGCTTGTGAGGCAGGTGTGGGAACCACTGAGCTAAATCTCAGGCCCTGACTTTATCTTTTTTATAAGAGCTACTCTAATAGAATTAGTAATGTACATAATTCTTTGCTGTCTTTCCCCCCAGTCCCTCCTGTAATTTGTATGCTTCACAATGAGCATATGGGTGGCACAGAACAAGGCTAGCACTGTCTCAGAAGCAGAGCCCTTGTCTAGCATAGGCAAGGCTTTGGTTCATCCTCAGCACCATAAACCAAAACAAACCAAAACAAAATAAAATAAAACAAAGCAAAACCAAACCAAACCAAACAAAAAAACCTAAACCAAAGAAAAACAGAACCCTAGAGGACTCTAAAATATTTCCAAGGTCAGTAAGTGAATTGAAAACTCAGGAAAGGAACTAAAAAAAGTTGATGTTTAATAATCTTCAAATAGCTAAAATCTGCTGCTTGAAGGATAATTTTGGCTGAAAATTATTAGTTGAATTTGGAAAAATGCCTAATGACCTTTGGGAACCAAAGCGTTTTGCTGCCCTCAAATAAATGGATCTCACTAAGTGCTCAGTATAAAGGAACAGTCTGGCCATTACATTCCAGGTCCTGGAAATGGAGCAGTTGTGCTCAAATGGTAACTGTCAACAGCAGGGCTTTGTTTTGTACATGTGTGTCCCTGAGTTCAAGGGTACTGCTCTGTCTGAGGATGTCATGAATCCCCCATGCTGCAGATGGACCATTCTTTGTCACAAAACTCTGATCCAGGTATAGGTTGAGAGCAGGCTGCTCAGGATACTCACATAGCCTTTGTAGCTGGAGTCCAGCTCTGGCCCCGTGGGGGTTTTACTGCGCAGGACATTTTCAGTTTGCTGCATCTGGAAGCGGCTGTCATCCAGGGCTTTGCCAAGCTGTTGGATCTGTGACTCCAGGGTGCTGTGATGCCCTGCAGTAGCAACCATTAGAGTCTTTACTGCCCTTATTGTTTGAGTTATTTCAAGGTTGATATTCAAGAAGTCACAGAAATTCTTTCAGTTTTGGCATCATGGAAAGGGTGGAGTGTGGGAGGAATAAAAAAGCAAATTTAGTACTATGTGCTAGAGGATTAGACTTACAGGAGGTTATACCAATGAGTATGCGTCCTAAGTGTCCCAGCAGAGTTGGCAGACCCCGCGCAGCTCTGTGCCTGGTTCTGAGCAGTCTGGAGTTCCCTTTCCCTCCTCCAGCCCCTACCCTGGTCATCTGAATGCTGCAAATAATGGCAGGCTTGTTTAAAAAAAAAATCTGAATTGGCATCTACTGCTCCGTAGGAACTAGGAGCTCCTCAGGCTCCTTATGCAGTCAGATAACAAGCAGAGGAAGATAAAACTCTGGGAGACAAAAATGTCGTTGAAGATCTGTTTACTGTATCATTCATTTAAGGCATGAATTCAAGTTACCAACAAAAGACCAGCTCAGAATTAGATGTGCCTGGAGATCAAACTAGCAGAGACTTGCTTTTGCCTAGTCTAAAAAAAAAAAAAACAAAAACAAAACAAAATAGGAAAAAGTGAAGATGTTAGTACTTCCAACCAGGTAGACGCTTTGTCATGGGCTAGATCCTGGTTCATTCTACTCTTACAATGGCAAAGTTATAGGTTGTGTGTTTGTGTGTGTTTATTTGTGTATTATTGTCTTAGAACTGAACAAGAACAATGATTATCAGAACAGAGTTAGCCCAGGGTGAAAGCAGAACAAATATTAGTATGTAAGCTTCATTAAATTCATGTATTTACTTTGGAAGAAAGGCCTTCTATATGTACCCACAAGAGGGCTCTTACTAAGACTTGCTTGGAAAAATCACCTGTTAGCTATGCTACCTCATTTTGAGCCCCTTACACAGAAGTGTAACCTAGTAAGTCTACTACTCAGTAACATATTGCTATGGTCCTATCCTTCCCAATCCACTAACCCTGAGCTATTGTTTGTCTCATGCAACCCTGAGCAAAACTGGCTTCTATTTTCTTTAATTCTTCTTGTTTCAGTAATAGTTCTGTCCTTAAAGGGAAATTGAAGATTGAGAGAGAGTAGAACACATTTTTCATTTCCAATTATTTTCTGGGGTACTACACATTCAACTAAAATGATATATTTTAGGTGAGTGTAGTGGCATACCCCTCTAATCCCAGAACTCTGGGAGACCAGGACAGGAAGATTGTAAGTTTAAGTCCCAAATGTGCAATTTATTAAGACTATTAGTCTTAGAGCAAAAAATTAAAAGTGCAGTAGTGGAATACGGCATGAAAGCTCTGGGATCAATCCTCAGTACATTAACAAAAACGATATATGGCATTTTTAGATCTAGTCTCACCCTTGTCTTACATGTGACCTATGAGATGAGGCAGATGCAGCAGAGACTGTCCGCAGGTCAGTCACATAGCTGGAGGCAGGTGACAACCTCCTAAAACTAGCCCTCCCTCCTGCGAGCTCACCTGCTGTGCACTGGCTTTTCCCTGTCTGCTGTTGACTAGTTCCAGAAGTCTATACTTTAGGAGATCAATTATCACTTGACAAGTGGGGCAGTTACTTCATTTTGTTTGATTATTTAAATCTTGTTCTGGATGTGGAATAACCAGAGACTTTCATCAAGGACAGTAGGAAAAGAGGGTTTATGCCCTAGCATGCGTGAGCCCCGAAGCTGTGAGCGATAGGGCAGCTGTGCTGAGAGAGGAGGGTCATTATAGGTTGGGGATGGGCTTGCTAGCTTTCCATGCCTACCAGACGTATTTCTGATGGCATTTTCTGTGAGTTTTACATAGGCCTCAGGGCTTTCAGGGATCACTACATCTGCAAAAAGAGCACAGTCTAAGTTGACAGCTAAGTGCTGGAAACCTTGATTCTCTTGTGACAGGAAAATAACTTTCCTAGGGAAAAAAAAGGAAGTTAGTCATTTAAGACAGATGGCTCCTGGGCACACAGAAGAGTGTGCGTATGCTCACCAAAGGCTTCTGGAATGGATCCTACTAGGAATTCACGCCCCCCCCCACCCCGAGTGCTCTGAGTCTTCATTCATCCTCACAGAAACCCCACAAGCATCTGATAGTATTACTCATATCTTACAGATAAGAAAACTGACATCCAGGGAAACATTATTTACCTACCACTAGTAAGTCACAGAAAAGGGACTTTAACCTAGATTCTAGGGTAGCACTGCCCTTTGTATTTCTATGAGCAACACATGTCATCTTGAATATTGTACAGCCATATTAGAAGAGTGATAAGCAGGTGAAATGAATTTTTTTTTTTTGAGACACGGTCTCATTTTGTAGTTCAGGCTGGCCCTGAGCTCACTATGGAGCCCAAGCAAACTGCCATGAACTCAGCAATCCTGTCTCTGCCTCCCGAGTGCTGGGATTACAGGCGTGAGCCACCACACCCAGCACTGTGGTATGTGGTATTGATGGCTGGTGGGTTTGAGTCACCACACCCAGCATTCTATGTGGTTACTGGGATGGAACTCAGGACCTTGCACTTGCAAGGCAGGCGCCGGAACCACTGAGCTAAATCTCCAGCCCGGTAAAACGAATTTTAATGTTAAATTATACTAAACCAATATATCCAAATTTTACCATTATCAACATAAATATTTTGATTCTTTCTTCGTAGTAAGTCTTAGAAATCAGGCCATATGTGTTATTCCTTTTCTTCTTTCAGCCCATCACAATTCACAGTAGATTTAGTCATTGCCCATCTCATGGCTGGTGCTTACCTCCTGGACAGTACTGACTCAGATGCCATATGCCTAATTAACTCTTTGGTCTCAATGAAATAGAAATGCAAGAAGTCATTTTAGTTTTAGAATAAGATTGTATGCTTGGAAATCCAGATTTGAACTGTCATACAGAGATAGAACCAGCCATGGATGACCTTTTAGGGCAAGAAAGTGGTACATTTACAAGTGACAAATGTCCACTTCCAATCACTTATTCCATATTGCTCAGCTTCCTGTGACCTTTCTCTGTCCACCCCTTTAGAGTTTTTCTTGTTTGGAATTTTGTCGTTTTTTCCCCTTGTACACCTTCCCTGTGTGGTTCCCTCTTTTTACTTAGGGACAATTACCATTTACACATGACAACTATCTAATCTACTTCTAGGTCCTGACTGCATACCCACATATCTATTCCTGGATTCTTGCATTTGGAAATTCTACAGGAATCTCACAATCAGGCTGAACCAAACTGTCCTCAGCATTGCCTGTATCTTATTGCCTCGCCTCCCTCTTGTAAGAGTCTAGAAACATGAGCATCTTCTACCCAAAGACGTAACCCTATCTCACTTCAGTCAGTCATTGTGGAGGAGTCTTCTTCTCATGATTTCTTACCACTTCCATATGGCCTTAGCTCAATGCTGTTTTTGTTCAGGCCACCATCCTATCTCTATCCTGGTCTATACAACACTCTTGTTATTCGCTCTTCTCCCACAGTGTCTAGACTGAAACAATGTAAAACCGTGCACTTGAGCACATCGCCTTCTTCCTTAGACTGCGCTATTGCCTTCCGAGTAAGAGTCAAACTCCTTTCTGTGGTGAGCAGGCCCCTCTGGACCACCCTTCCTTGCCCTTCCAGCCTTCTCTTTGCCTGCTCCGTGACATCCCTCTCTTCTCCTGCACATTGCCTCATCCACCTCACAGCTGCTACTCATCTTCTGGCCTCAGCTAAAAGTCCCTCCACTGCAGCCTCCTCCTGGCCCTGGGAGCTGCCCCGTGACTAGGTTTCCATGTCCCCACATCTTCACTGTTAATGTAACATCCCGTGTTTCACCGAGGATGAACCTGCTTAGTGGCTGTGTTCCCAGCACAGTAGCCACTCCTGATTGTTTTCCTGCAAGTGGGAAGAGAGGAAAGGCTCTTTCCTACCTGATAAGCCGACGGCCCCCCTGAGGTAGAAGTCCTTCTCTTCCCTGCCCTCTTCATCCTCGGATGGCAACGTCCTGGACACTGCGGACTCCAGATCACGACTGAGGTCATAGTCGTGATCCCACTCCAGAGGGATAGAGTCCACGCTGGCCGGGGTGTCCCGTCCCGACCGCTCACTGCGCAGGGGCTGGGGGAGGGATAGGGAAGGGTTGGAGGAAGGCTGGGGGGAGAGCACCCCGTCCACAGATGGGTCCTGCCAGTGCAGGTCTGAGAGGGCCGCAGAGTCCTCGAGCTCCAGGTCCCGGTCAGAGAGGTCATGCTCATCATCTGGTAGCTAGAAGGGAAGTCAGGCCAACTCCGTTACTCAGGGCTCAGGCCCTCACCCGACAGGTGCTGCCCCAGCAGGTCACTCTACTGAGCTACCATCAGTGGCAGTTCTACAACATGGCACCGATTTTCTTACCAACAAATACATCAGAATCTCTGATCACTTTAGAAATGTCTTATAAATTCATCTACACAAGTCTCAGTTTTATCACTAGTATCATGAGGATATTAAGAACTACTTCAAAGAATTGATAAATAAGAGTGTAAATAAAGGCAAACTATTATCATGTCTGCAATACAACAGGCATACAAGGCACAAAAATAAATAACTAGCAAAACCTTAGACTGTCCCCTTTAATCCCAGATGGAAAATATATTGAATCCTAGAAAATTTCAGATATTCTAGTAATATATATACAGATGAGATGCGATTATGGCGGTAAAAGGGAAGAAAAATGCACCTAACATAACCTGTTCAGATAAGTCACTGCTCATATTGCCCACTCCATCTTCCTATGTCTTCTAGAAGCTTCTCTATCTTCAAAAGAAGATATATGTATGGCAAGGATTCTTTTCAAGTCTTTATGTGTACTAACTCATCTAATGATCAAGGTGATCTTTCTGATATGTAACCTTCTGGGTCTGATTTATTTCACTTAGTGTTATGGTCTCGAGGTTAAATATCCCATGGTTTCTCTTATATGAGAAACTCAAAATGTAAACAAAGAGCAAAATAAAGGATAGACAACAGGCAGGGAAGCTTCGTGGAGATGGAGAGGGGACCCTGGGATGGAGGTAGAAGGGAGCAGAAGGGAAAATGAAAAGAATTACTGAGACAGGTCTTTGCACCAGACCCCCAAGATGAATGGAATTATCATGTACCATAAACATATACTACTAAAACAAAACATGCAAAAAGCTCAGTCCTTTCTGTGAAGTTACTACTATAATTAAGTCTGTTTTACAGTTCAGAATTCTGGGCAAGGAAGGTGACGAACTTGCCCTGTGTAACACAGTCCACAGGTGTCAAAGCTGGGGTCGAACACAGGTGTGTGGCTCTGGGGCCTGGGCTCCTACCCAAGCTACTATGCCGTCTCTGCCCACTTAGCTGATACTCTCTACATTTCACGCTATTGAAAAGCATTAACATTACACACAGGCAGGCGGATCAGTTTCTTGTGGTATCTCTCCACGCGCCCGAAGACCTCCTGGCAGTAGCGGCGGAGTTCGTCCAGCTCCTCCTCAATGATGGCCGCATCCAGGGGTTCACTCTTCTCTATCAGCTGCTCCCCCTGCATGATGATCTGCTCAATCTTACTGTGGTTCAGTGAGATTTCTTGTTGGAAGGCCTAGGGTGCACAAATCCACTGTTGAACTTGCCGTAAAATAATTGTATGTCTTACTGCATGAGAAGAACAGTGTTGGGGCAATGGTGGGGAAGCCTGTTGAGGCTCAGTTCCCAAAGTATAACCCCAAAGCACTAATTTATCACAAAGTGCCAACACCATAATGAAACTTGAATTCTGAGGCTTTAACTTAGAAAAAAAAAAAAACAGTTGTGACCTGATGCTCAGCTGCTGGGGTGACTTGGCTCATATGTCCGCAGAGGGGCTTCTACGTGCCCACTACGGCATGGTTTCCTTTGGTTCACTACCACTCATGTAGGGGATTTGTGCTTTATCTTATACAATGACAAGCCAAGAAGCTCCATTTACTAAAGTAAAACACACAAGTGTAAGCAAAAACAGGAGTTAGAAGTGGAAACACTAGAATGCAATGGTCAGAAAAGATCCTTTGGTATAAGATTTACCAGAACAGTCAGTGTGGGTAGAAAATAATGGGAAATTTTCAAATATGGCATTCAGTTGGTAGCAATGGGGATTCCTGATAAAGATGGGCTCGAAACATTCCACTTTATCATGATACAAAGTACACATCAAACCTGACTGAGGGAAACCAGTCCAGTGACAAAGCCATGGATTCTTCTCAGATGATGCCTTTTGATTTGGGATGTAAGCATTAACACATAAAGTGATAATGATGCTAAAGGAAGAACTCTGAGATTATTTGGACTCACTTTATATGATTTGAGAGTTATAATCCTAAGGATAAGTTCTAAATGATAAATTTTCATTCAACCTGAGAATAAACTCTGGAAGGGGTGAAATTATCTAGTGATGGAAAAACACCACCAGGGATGAAGGCAGGGTAGGAACAAGGCCAATGATCCTACCAGAATTCCACAAGCAAAGACATTCAACTATCACTTGGTAGAAATTTCCCGATGAAGAACTGACTTGTAGGAGTTATTTGGGGGTGGAGGGAGAATGAGGGGGAGGAAGCATTGGATAGAATAGCAGGGTTTACTATTTTATGATTTTTATATTTTAGTCTTTAAAGTAAGAGTAACATCCTTGTTTTTATTATAATAACCATGTGATTATGAACAAAATGAAAATTCTTCAAAATATTCATCAAGGGCCAGGGATTTAGTTCAGTGGTTCTGGTGTCTGCCTTGCAAGCACAAGGTCCCTAATTCTATCCCCAGTAACCACATACCACAGTGCTGGGCGTGGTGTCTCATGCCAGTAATCCCAGCACTCAGGAGGCAGAGGCAGGAAGATTCCTGAGTTTGAGGCTAGCCTGGACTATATAGTGAGCTCAGGGCCAGCCTGAACTACAAAGGGAGACCCTATCTCAAAATAAAAATCCATCTACTAGGGTAGAGCATGTATTTAGTATGTGAAATGTTCTGACTTAAAACTTCAGCACCAAAAGCCAAAATTGAATGAAAAATTTGATCATCTGCAGTGTGCAGAAACTTTCATAAGCTGCCTTGCAAATGTTTTCTTTTTAAATTGAATTCTTTATTGGTACAATTTATATACACCTCACAATCACACATAACACTGGGGAATTTGTACCAATATATGACACAAATTAATTCTCATTTTTACCCATATCCCTACCCACCCACACCTCCCCACCTCTTATATACATGCTCTTTTATTTTGTTTCAGAATCATATGTATTCATTCCCCTTATTACATTCCCACACCAAATTTCCTTTGGAAATTTCTCATTCTACAAAAACTGTCATACTTTCTGGAGCTCTTTTGCATCTACAGGTGCTCATATCAACGAGAAGATCTGGTATTTGCCTATCTGTGATCTATTTATTTCACTTATTAGTGTGTCCCCCCCAGGTGTATCCATTGCCTTGGAAATGTTTTCAACTTAATAAACATCCTAGCTTGGAAATCCTTCTGCCTAACTTATATACATATTTATGGCTAGCCACTGTAATTCATTTGGTGAAAATATAAAAGTTATTATTCTAATTAACTTGGCATCTATGGCAGTAGGAGATGTCAAATGAAATCTCAATGGAAGAAGGTTGTTTGTTCTACAACTTGGCATTCTAACCATCTATTCGTAGGTTCTAAGAACAGACCAGGAGAAACAGTAATGCCCTAACACCCTGGCGAGAGTTACTATTTAAAAGCATATACATTACTTTCTCCTTCCCCTCTGATTTCTTTTTCTTTCTTGATACTAGGGATTGAACTAAGGACCTTGTACTTTTGAGGCAGGAGCTGGAACCACTGAGCTATATCTCTGGGCCAAAACTGACTTTTAAAAAAATTTAATTTGGGAAAGTAAAGAAGGGAAAGAAAAATTGTGATAGTAAAAAGGAAAAACAGACACAAAGCTAATGTATTTAGGGGGTGGGGAGGGTTGAAGAGAATGCAGGGGAATGGGGAAAAAAAGAAGAAATGAGATACATCATGTATAGGTACAAATTTTTAATGAGGAATGTGATCATAATGTGTATCTAAAATGTACCAATAAACTCAATAAAGGAAAAACAAAGTATATACCTTATGGTGGCTATTCTAGTTTCTTTACAATGTCTTATATTTCCTGGGTTGTTTTTTTTGTCAAGAACAACTTTTTAGACTTTTTTACACAGATGATCTTTCTTCGTATTGATAATATCCAAAATAATTGATCTATTACCTTGAGTTGCTTTATTTTAGCTTGAACATCACACTCAGAAAAATGCTCAATATTAGTGAGCTGCAGATCCATCTCTGTCAGCCAGACCAGAATGCTGTCCCTTGCGGTCTCAAACTCCTCTCTCTGGCTAATGAAGTGCTGGGTGTGAGAGGAAGAGAGAAGAAATTAAAAAGTCCACATGAACAGACTGAGATGCCACAGCCCACGCCAGCATCCTTGGGAAAGGTGTCTTCGCAAGCCATCTCACCCCCAACCTCACACCTTCACCGACACACACCGTCTCGAGCCTGCCCTCCCGCAACCCAACTGTCCGGCGGGCACTACGTGAGGGATGTCCATAACCCAGACCTTGAGTCTGCGCAAGATGGAGGTGACTCGCTTCTGCAGGTTGTCCCATCTCTGGTTGCCCGCGTGAACCATCTGCTTGAGGCTGCCTGCGGAGTCGGTGCGGTTCTCTCGGGCCAGGCGGCGGTACTGCTTGTTGATCAGCTCCAGCTGTGTCAGAGTCTCGTGGACCTGTCTCTGGAAAGCCTAGGGCCACAGAGCAGTGTGTCAGCGTGGGTCCTCCGTGGAGGGCTCTCGGGCACGGCTCCGGGTGTTCATGTGCTGACGCCAGCGAAGACACAAGTGACCCCTTCCACAGGCACGGGGGGTGACAGTCTGATGACTGCGCCACGCTTAGGAAAGCAAATTTATTTAACCAGTAGCTTAAGGTGAGTGGTGAATCAATGGAGGACATGAAAAACAGAAATCAACTCACTGTGTGTAAATAAATGTGCACATAAATCTCAATGAGCACATGTATTTGTTTATATGTAGGCATATGTATACAGACACACACACACACATATATATTACACATATAAACACCTGGAAACACATTTTATCACCTGATAAAGCATCATAAAATATATATCTGATTTTGAAGTGCTTAGTACTTGTGTTGCCAATATTGAGAAAAAGATAATCTACAAGAAAACTCTTTTTTTAATTAAATATTTAATATCCTAATTTCCCAGAAATCATCTCAGTTCTGGTATCCATCAGGAATAAAAGTAAAATCACCATTTATAGAAGGCCCTCGAAGTGCAAGCTGTTAATAACTTTTAAGAAAAGCAGTTTAGTAAAAACACAGGTAACTTTCCATCAAAAACAAATTGGAACATGCCCTGTTTCTTTTCTCTGATCCTCATGAATTATTTAGTTTTTCTAAAACCTCTCAGAGTTAGTACATCACTTTCCACAGTAGTGGCTGTTTACTTTTGAGGCCACTCTACACACAGTTTAGAAATTCTGCAATAAAATTAGTCTTCCTCCTTTGGCCCCACAGTATGGAACATAAGAATTAGCATAAGCATCACTGGCCAAAATAAAGATTTCATCTTCTGAGGTACTTTGTGTGATTTATGACTAATTTTTATTTTGGTCTTAGGTAAAAAAATTGTATAATTAATTAATTGGTCTGTACTCATGTAAATCACAAAATTTGGTTTTCCTTGGTTCCACACATTATTTACACACTATCATTTCTCTGCCTCCTAAATAGTTCCCTTCTGAGTAGCTTTCCGAGTCTCAATCCTAGTAAATCTGATCTTCAGTCCTATAAAGCTTTATTTTCCCTGTTCAGCTGTTACTGGAAGGTAGAGTATGTGTTTGTCCACCAGGGTGAAGGCACAGCTTACAGAGCAGGCCCCCAACATGTTTCAAACATCCATGTGTTTGGAATGAGTGGCTGTATTTTTCACCAAAATTTTTATTCTGTGACTTATTTCTGTCCCTTATGAGAATTAACCACAAGATTAATGACAAGTAATAAAATCAGTCCTTGTAGAAGCTGACTATAGGGGTAACTTTTGCTATAAAAGGTGGGTCTAAAATAGTATCACAGAGGATCTCACCTAATCTGCTTTGTAGGATAAGCCAGTTATAAAAGGTTCTGACCTTGATGAAGCTGAACGCAGTAAGACACAGACGGGGACACTTCCACATTCATAGGTCCACATGGGATGCCCTGAATCTACTGCTATTTATTTCTAGAATTTTCACACAGCTGTTCTGCTATGACTCCTAGACTTTAAACCTCATCAGAGCAAAAATCAAATTTCAAATGTCCCATAATAGGCCTCAGTAAATTTAAGAAGGTAAAATAGTCCAATCAACCCAACTGAATTTGGTTTGATTTTTTGGAGGGGCTTTATTCCTAACACCCTAAGGAGACTGGAATAGTATTCACAAAGATGCAGATAGAATGACTGAGTGCATCCAGACCGCCTGCTGTTGGGGTAGAGGGGTACACCTGAGCCCTGTGCTCATCAGTGGGAAGTGGAGGGAAAATAAATTTCAAGTTAAAAACTGGCCCATGTGGGCCATGTCAAGGGACTCCGAGAAACTCAGAGGCCTCTGAGAAGTCAGTTTCATGGTATCCCAGTGCTAATGCGGATTCAAGGTTGTACAAATGGGTGAGGCTTTGAAGTCAGTTATTGAATAATTCCTCTCTGAATATAATTACACCACAGCTATGTTCATATCACTGTACCTGAAAAGTCTTGGTGTCTCAGTTGGGGTCTTGCTTTTTGTCATGTAATTATAAAAGGGTTATAGTGGTAATATTTTGTTCAATTCTGGAGCCAACTCTTGTCAATGATTAAAATTACGTAGACACACTTCAATTAGGTAAAGAAGCAAAGTAGATTTATGAAGAAGGTAGATTTTTTTGGGCTGGAGGGTTAGCTCACTGGTTCTGGCGCCTGCCTCGCAAGCGCAAGGTCCTGAGTTTGATCCCTGGTAACCACATACAATGCTGGGCGTGGAGACTCACGCCCACCAACAATCAATACCGCATACCACAATGCCGGGTGTGGTGGCTCACGCCTGCAATCCTAGCACTTGGGAGGCAGAGACAGGAGGATTGCTGAGTTCCAGGCTTTCCTGGGCTACATAGTGAGCTCAGAGCCAGCCTGAACTACAAAATGAGACCCTGTCTCAAAAAAAAAAAAAAAAAAAGG
>PVIC010036315.1:0-18602 GCA_004025085.1 Thryonomys swinderianus
TCGAACTCAGCAATCCTCTTGTTTCTGCCTCCGGAGTGCTGGGATTACAGGCGTGAGCCACCAAGCCCGGCACTGTGGTATGTGGTATTGATTGCTGGTGGGCGTGAGTCTCCACGCCCAGCATTGTATGTGGTTACTGGGGAACAAACTCAGGACCTTGTGCTTGCAAGGCAGGCGCCGGAACCACTGAGCTAACCCTTGGGCCCTCTCTTCATTTCTTCACAAGAAGATTTGGGCCGGAGATTTAGCTCAGTGGTTCCAGCTCCTGCCTTGCAAGTGCAAGGTCCTAAATTCGATCCCGGTAACCACATAGAATGCTGGGTGTGGTGACTCACGCCCACCAGCAATCAATACCACATACCACAGTGCCGGGCTGAGTTCGCAGCGGCTTGCCTGGGCTCCATAGTGAGCTCAGGGCCAGCCTGAACTACAAAGCGAGACCCTGTCTCAAAAAAGAAAAAAAAAAAAAAAATTGCCGTCCACTTGTGCAGCTCCAACTTATCCAAAACAGTTCACCAACAATATTTTTAAGAGCATTAAATTCACTGTTTTTCATTAGAGATGGGAGAATTTTGATTGCCAACTTTAGAACTCTGCTAAAAAGAATACCTTTGGAACTCAATGTAGCACAGGAACCTTAAAACTTCACTGTTCATTTGCCTGTGGCTACATTTGACCTCTTTCCAAAGTCTGCCATTTACATTTCCACTCTACTCCATGCATAGCCTTGGAAACAAACCAACAATTACTTTTAACGAGGAATCTTTGTAGTTTAAATATCACAGTCTCCTATTTGCTTACAGGAACACTTGACTTTTAATTAAGTTTATTGCAAAAATCCATGTTTTCAATCAAAGTGAAAATGTGCTGTGAAGTTCAAAAGCAATTCACCTTTGGAGAATGTCTCCTAGAGGTGTGAGGAACTTGCAGCAATAACTTGTTCCATTTTGTGGGGAGCTGTTTGCTCCACACAATCCAAAATGCAATGCCACTGCTCTACATGAGTCCAAAAAGTAACCTTACTATGTTCTTGTACTTCAGAGGATGCAATAGAAGGGGGCCTCCTTGGGCTGACAAACCTACTATAAATATTTTGATGAGGTTGACTATGACCAAAACTGCCCCAGTCAACCAGGGCAAGGCCTTACAGTAAAATTAGCAAAGGAATCATTTGCAAGGAATTGCATATCTCAGGTTCAGGGACCGTGAGTAAATTCACTATCTCTAGAAAGCAAATTGTCTAACTTTTGATTCTGTAATTAAAAATATCTTTATTACAGCAAAATAAATAAAATTTTTACTGTTAAAGAATTGAACTAATCCTAAAACCGAAGGAAAAATTTAATGATAACCTCATCTAAAAATGTAATAAATTGTGGCACTGTCTTCTGAGTTTTGGATGGTAATTATTTTCTTGCTCAGCAGTGCACTTGGCTTAGCAGGGCTGAGACATATTCAAAACATACTACTTACCGAGGACTTAAAATGGCTGTCATTTATAGCCCAGTGACGCTTGCTGTCTGTTCAAAGCACCTGGCAGACATATCAGAAGTTTGGATGAAATAACTGCTCTAAAGCAGGTGTTTACCAGAACAGGGCAATAAATGCTGTTGCAATTAGGGATGTCAAGAGCGTATTTAAAACCTAGTGCATGTCTAGTGCCAATTAAAATACACCAATCTAACCAAAATCCCATAACAAATTAATCTCACGATGTTCAAATAAATACATTTGACAGAAGCTGGCCATGAAATAGATGTCTATTTTAGCCTGTGAGCATGCTCACTACCACCTCTGGGCTAGTAGGTGTTGAAAGGAATGTTATTAAGGAACAGAACTCCAGATGGTCCCAGAGAAAAGGTTTCCTCTATTATAATAAACATAATGAAAGGCTGCATGAATGATAGACAAAAGTAACAGCAATAGATAAAGTACAATGACTGATGCCTCATGAAAAGAGACTTAAGTACCCTTGAGCAAATATGGCAGAGGGAAAAGAATTTACAAGAGCAAAAGGTACAAAAAAATTCCCCACTAACGATCCTAGGAGAATGGCAAATAGGTAATTGTTTTCCACATATCATTTGTGCCCTCCACTACAACCAAGATCAACATATGCACTTACCATTATTATTTTTTGAACTATTATGTTATATTTTAAGGCTGTATAAAAGTAAACATAATAATGAAATGAGTTTTCCTGTTCCAACAAGCAGCTGTTAATACTCCATGGCCAAACTTGTTTTATCCTGATTTCCTCTCTTTTCTATATCCTCTATTTTTAAAATCATGGACCAAACATATAATTTCATGTGTTAAAATTGTTATATATCGGGCCGGAGGGTTAGCTCAGTGGTTCTGGCGCCTGCCTCGTAAGCGCAAGGTCCTGAGTTCGATCCCCGGTAACCACATATAATGCTGGGCGTGGAGACTCACGCCCACCAATAATCAACACCGCATACCACAATGCCGGACGTGGTGGCTCACGCCTGTAATCCCAGCACTCGGAAAACAGAGACAGGAGGATTGCTGAGTTCGCGGCGGCTTGCCTGGGCACCATAGTGAGCTCAGGGCCAGCCTGAACTACAAAGCAAGACCCTGTCTCAAAAAAAAAAAAAAAATTGTTATATATCTCTACAGAATGAAAGTTCTTTTTTAACAAAGCCACATTATGACATCTAAAAATTTTACAGTAATATCTCAGTATCACAGACAATTCAAATTTTTAGTTGCCTCACAAATGTTCAAGGCTTTTTATGTACATTTTGTTGAAATGAGGATCTAAACAATGTCCAAATGTTATAATTATTCCTATTTTAAAATCCCTCCCCCTCTCTGGAATTTATCTATTCAAGAAACACACAGCAATCTGGAGGCAGAGGCAGGAGGCTTGCTGAGTTTGAGGCTTCCCTGGGCTACATAGTGCGTGCAGGGCCAGTCTGAACTACAAAGCAAGACCCTGTCTTGAAAAGAAAAGAAAAAGAGATAGAGATATATGGCCTTAAATTGTTAGTTTCAATTTTGAGAACTTTATCTCCACAATATTATTTGGCAAGATCCCTGAATTCTGCATTTACTATAATTTAGTAGCTGGACTTAGAGTTTATATAAAATTCTAGGTTATTTGTACTTTTGTTTATTAGCATTGCTACTTCAGAGATGATGCTGCATTCTTTCATTGTGGGTTTTTGCAATGTGTTAGTTCTCATTTTGCGATATTAGCTGTTGTTGATCCTCAGAGTCTAAATTCATTATGTTCTTAAAGAATACAAAACAAAGCAGACCCGGCAGTTCACACCTGTAATCTCACGGTCCTGGGAGGTTGAGAAAGGAATAGTACAGTTTCAGCTCAGCCTGGGGCAACTTAGCAACTCCCCTAGACCCCATGTCAAAATAAAAAATAAAACAGAAAGTGTAAAAAAGAAGGTTGTCAAACACCATGTAAAATGGATATATATTGGACATTATATATGCCTGTATCTTACAAAATTGTAATATCATAATTGTGTCATTTCGCTTTAATGTATTAGCTACATTTCTTCAAAGAAGCATCTGTTTGCTAACTCTTTGCTTGTCTCCAGGATACAGTTCATATGTAGAGTAAAAGATAAATGTAGGCTTCCTTCTTTTTACTCAAGTTTTAACAGTAATGAGTTAACTTACTATCATTCTCCAATGTTGAATGTTTTTTAAAAAATTATTTTCCAATCATGGATTATACATAAAGTTCTGTACCTCTTGTACGACTTTTATTCATTCATAAATTGTCCCAAACTTGAGGCAACTAAGAGAGCCTCTTAAAATTGGTCTTGCTTTTTTTGATTCAGCCATACTGGCCTTTGGTAATTTTCCTGCCACTGGATATGTAAAGTTATTCCAGGGTTATACACGTATTGATCCAGATACAGGTTAACTTGAGTTTTCAGTAATATGAAACATGAAATCTATTCTAAAAATAAACAAATTTAAATGATATGGCAGCATTCCTCACTAGTTGTATTGTAAATAAAAGCTGAGATACTTTTGAGGAGGTAGCAGAAACAGCAAGCAGAACAAAATATTGAGAAGACTGATAAATAAGACAGTATGTTATTGGTGGCAGTATAGATAAACTGTTCACAGATCTATGTGCAAAACTACCTGACTGACTTAGAAATGGGCTGGACAATGACAAATATGGACAGTTTTTCACAGAAAAAAATGAAAGTCCTAGCTACACCCTTGTGAGAAGGGTACAAATAGACCCCCGTCTATGTAGCCACTTGAATTTTTACAAAGGTAGCACCTTAATGCAGTGAACAGTCATACAGAAATAGGTATTTTGTCTCTCTCATGTCATAAACAAAAAGTCAATGCCAGTGGGTGGAATACTCAACATGGTATGTAAAACAGCAAACTACTTGAAGAAAATCTTTATTCTCTAGTGTGCATGAAGACTTGAAGCCAAAAAAAAAAAAAAAAGCCCAAGGATTGCGAGAATATATCCACCATTCTAATATGTTTTTGAAAGACTACATTCAGATGAAAAAGTTCTTACAGATCAGTAAATCTAATAGTCCAGTAGATAATGGGTCTGTGACATGAACAGACATACCACAATACCTGTCAAGATTAATAGGGATTAAATTTCACCAGAAAAATAAACTGAAGCTTCAAACTGAAGTGGTCACAAACCACCGTCAGTATTATCATAAAGGCTAAAATGAAGAAATCAGAGGATAATCACTATTTCAAATGTTACAGAGTAACCGGTTTCAATAACCCACCCCATGACTGATATCTATCCTTCATCTAGTTTTAACATTACTTACTTTTACTGTTTAAAGACTACATGGTAAGTATAACCGTAACCATCACTTAAAAATTTGGGATAGGAGAATGTTCAAAAAGAAGAAAAAGAGCTGACAAAGCAAGTAGGAAAGCAACAGTAAGTATCGTGGCCTTTATTAAATCAGCTTCTCACAAGGGTGTGGCTAATATTTATTTTTTCTGTAAAAAACAAAAAACTGTCCAAATCATGTTTATTCTTTCACCTCATTACGTTCCCCTGCCACATTCCCTGGGTAGGGATATGGGTAAAAATAAGGATTAACCTCTGTCATATACTGGTACAAATTCCCCAATGTTGAGTGTGTTTGGGAACTGTATATAAAATGTACCAATAAAGAATTCAATTTAAAAAACTGTCCATATTTCTCATTATTCAGCCCATTTCTAAATCAGTCAAGTACTTTTTCACATAAATCTGACCTGAACATTTACATGTTTGGGGCAAAAGTGCCTGTGACATGGAAGTTTGTAGTAGTCTTCTGGGAATCATATCCACTAACATTTGGGAGCATCCATTGTCAAGGTCGTGTAGCCATATCCTCTCGCCCCACCAGGGGAAGCAACTTCCTTTGCCCTTGACAGCGGAGGTCAATCCCTACGCTCAGTATCGTGAATGTTTCTGTGGGAAAAACACAATAGCAGCCTCAGCTTCCAATCTAACGACCACAAGAGCTCGTGTCCTCCTAGAACCATTCCACTTGGATCACCAGTACTTCTGAAAAGATATCAGAGTCTGAGGCACAGGAATATTTAAAACATAGGCTATTTTGTATAAGTATAAAGGCATAGCCCAACTTCCAATCTTTGTTACTTGATCTCTGATTCTGGATGTGAAGGATCAGTCGTTTTTTCCTGTTTCAGGGGACAGATGACGCCCCTCGCTTAGCAGAGTAATGTTGATCAGCAGGTACCAGAATGAAGGCTTCACTGGATAATTTTACTGTTGTACGAGATATTTGTGAATGATCTGAGTGGCATCTCTCTACTTTACCTCTTCCACAGTGATAAGAGTTTTCTGGAAGGTACATTGAAATTTCACATTAACCCACTAAGTACTAAGCTTTTAAAAAATGAGATTTGGAAAGTAAATTCTAAAATGAAAAGCTTTTATTCCAGTAAGGAACATTTTATATTCTTTTTGTATGAAAAAATCTTTTGTAACCAACCTTCGACTGGGGTCCAGGTTGATCCTTCTTGGGCATATGCACCACGCTTGAGGCCTGATCACCAGAACTGACAATTTAATAGTGTCGCCGTTACTTAGCTGGGTAAAGACTGAGTTCAACGTATTTAATGGTAGGAAGTCTACTCAGTAACAGTTCTTTCCACCGGAATTTAAAGCATTTGAGAACACCTTCTAAAATACTTTGAAAGTGTTATTCTTTGCTCTCCAGCCTCTTCTCAAAGTTTGTAGTTGTGTGTGTGTGTGTGTGTGTGTGTATGTATGTGCATGCACATGTATGCGTGCTCATCAAGAGCTGAGAGTAGGTGAAGAAAGATCAGAAGCTTTTCCTCTAGAATTAAAAAAAAGATTCTTAACAGAGTATGGCAAGAGTCATTCTGGCTTTAAAAAATATTGTCTGTGATACGCCAGGAGTAGATCCAGGTTGACAACGCCCAGCGTAGCAAACACATGATTTTCCTCGGTCCGGGGCAAGTCTTGAACTCAAACTCTAGCCAGTTTGCTCACATCAATAAATCTACCCATGAACAATTCGTTTTACTGACAAAACAACCACAATGTCCAAATCCATAAATAAAACCCAGAGTTTTAAAAAATGTTTCCAAATAATTGAACTTTGTTATGAGCTGAATTAGACATATGTCTCCCAACTTACACAATGAGGCCCTATCCCTCAAGCCCCCACTATTTCACAGTGTGACTGTATTTGAAATAAGGATTTTAATGGGGTAGCTATAAAATCTTTTTTTAAAAATTGACCTAATTGGGCCGGAGGGTTAGCTCAGTGGTTCCAGCGCCTGCCTCGCAAGCGCAAAGACCTGAGTTCGATCCCCGGTAACCACATACAATGCTGGGCGTGGAGACACGCCCACCAACAATCAACACCGCATACCACAGTGCTGGGCATGGTGGCTCACGCCTGTAATCCCAGCACTCGGGAGGCAGAGACAGGAGGATTGCTGAGTTCGCGGCGGCTTGCCTGGGCACCATAGTGAGCTCAGAGCCAGCCTGAACTACAACGCGAGACCCTGTCTCAAAAAGCAAAAAAAAAAAAAAAAAAAAAATTGACCTAATTAAGTTACATAGGCCCTAATTCAATCTGACAGGTGTTCTTGTTTAAAAAAGAAAATTTGGACCTACAAAGAAGCACCAGAGGCTGCATGACACAGTGAGACGGCAGCATCACTAAACTAAGAGGTCTCAGAACACAAGGCTGATACCTTGACCTTGGACTTCCAGCCTCTAAAGCTGTGAGACATAAATTCCTCACTTTGTTATATTTCATGATATTTGTTACGTATCGATAGAGACTTCCGATCATTCCCTCCACCCTGCTGAATTTCGTATCTTAGACAACCACAGCACAGTTGTCAACTTCATACCATCTACCTGTTGGTGATGTACTTATAGTTTTATTTTTCCTCCCTGTATCACTTTTCCCTCTCCTTATTTTTACTGTAAGTACTGGGCATGTTGAATTCAGAATTTATAAGACAGAAGGAAACAGAAGATAGTTTTAGAAAAAAGTGGGAGGCTTAGATTTTTCCTAAAAGGTTATGTTTAATCCTCAGACTTGGAAAATGTAGATAAACCTTGACTGGAGTACTCATGAGTGTATTTTACTCCAACTGGTAAGTCCATGGTTCTGACCAGTGTTGTATCTTTCACATGAGCTTGAGGCTGTGAATTTCACTGTGTACAACTCTGCAGTTCCTTGTCCATCATGTTTGTTTCCGGTCACAGATCTGGACATGTAAACTTACTTGATCCTGTCACACCTGAATATCATCCTTGACAACGAGGCAAGTAGCTTGGCCTCATTCTGTTGCTTTGAAATATCCAGTCCTATGAGAAATAACTATTTTAGACTGTGTATTTTGTTTGTTAATCATTCTCCATTAAATTGGGTAACAGCAGCTTTTATCTACTTGGTACTATATGTATGATTTCAAAATGGCTACAGATCATGAGATAATTGGCTATTTCTGAATTATGCACCGTGAGATGCTAATTAGTATTTATAAAAATGAAAACAATCTTAATGTTTTTCATTTTATCTCTGTCCAACAGCCAGTTCCAAACGTTGTCATGTCTCAGAGGATCCGTTTCCTGCAGCCAACTCCATGATAAGAATCTATTATCAGTTGCAATTCCTTCTCTCCAACAATAATAAATTGGACTTACATAAAAAAATAAAAGGGAATTTATTGGCAAGATAATGGCAGCTCACAGATTAAAGACGTTTTACATCAGGGTTGGGTTTGGAAAAGACAGTAACAGATATCTCCAAATTCTTCTACTTGTTCTCATTATTTCACCAGCTGATTCAAGATTCAGATTTTCAGAGGAGAATCTCATTCTCCTAGATATTGGGGTGACAGCTTTCCACCTCTTGCTGAGGGACGTGAGCGACAGTCCAACTGTCTACACTTCTACCAGGGGGAGAAACAGCTTTCCCCAAGGCAAAGAGTGCAAGAAAGGTGAGAATTTTTAAAATAACAGCTGTCCAGCACAAGGGTCAAAAGATAATCTAGAACTGAATGAATCATAAATCTGAGGTAAAGCTATTTTAAGCATTCCACAGTTTTATGGCAAAATGTTAGCAGAGGCTGGTGTTTTTTTCTCTATGCAACCATTATCAAATCATTCCTACAACGTTCCAAAATAAAAGTTTAAACAGAAACAGACGTTAGGAATATTAGGTAATAGGCTTGCAAACCACAGATGGGATTTCTTTTCATTTAGCAACGTTAGAATAACGTACTCTGGCAGAACTGCAGGACTGTGCACAGGGAAACAATATACAAAATGTCCCAATCAAAACGAACACCCTTAGTTGAAAGCTCCCACCTATGTGTGACTTTTAATGAGCCCAAAGGCCTGCTATTCTAATGCAGCCCCTTAGCTCTTTGTGTTTCTATCATGTTAGCATTTGTTTTCTTCAAAACTTCCAATATTTCTTTATTTCAGTAATTCTACTTTTACAATCTTATTCAAAAGAAATAGCTATTATTATGGCTAACATTTTTGTATGAAAATGTACAACTGTGAAAGGAAAGTGCTAGTGAAAAGCCACACTGCATGGACTTTTAAGGGGAATTCTTAGGAACAATATAAAAATAGCAAACTGAAAGGAGAAATGTCCATAAATTTCAGTAAAGCAGTACTACAACCCTGCAGGAAAAGCTTTGTGAAGCCAGTGATATTGGTGAATGTAACAAACCAATAAGTGAAACTAAAACAAAATATAAAACACAATAAGGGATAATTACTGGACTTGGAAAAGTAAATTGAATGGACTTTATTGAAGAAAATGAAATTTTGAGCTAATTAATGGAAGCAAGAGAGGAAAGGAGGAGGAAAATGTGTTGATGGAAGTTAATGAAATGCAGTGACGGGAATGAGTTCTGATAAAACAGTGTGGTGAGGCTTCTCACTCTAGCCACACGGAATACATGGAACCAGATTCACTCTCCTAACATAAGTAGACAAAATATGGAAAATAATGATCCTGGGGCATCAGGTCACAGGAGTGCACGCTATGACCCCTGATAGAAGAAAAGACAACCACACCAGACTCTAAAGGGGCAGACTCTAACTCTGATGGTCCCGCTGAACTGAGGGGCAGATTTTGGGGCCTGAGGAGACTAAGCAAAATAAACTTGAACTTGTAGGACAATGCGCTGGAGAGGAGGGAGTCTAGAAAGGAAGAAAGTGACACATTTGCAGAGTAAGAGAAAAGAAAATTTGCAGAAGGACCCAGAGCATTTAACTAAATATGAATCTTGATGGGCCAAGAGGAATCTACCAAGGCTCAGGCAAAAACCTTCAGAGGGGAGAAGGGAAAAAAAAGGAAGTCTAATTCTAACAGCAACAATTCCAACAGCTTACACAAGGTTGGGAATGTTGTGATTCATGGGAGTAGATCATGTAAAAGTTAGGAGGCTATTATCTTAGTGAACTGTGTTACTTTACTTCTTCACTGATGATGCTCTGAACTTGTCATACCGAAGTTTAAAAGCCGGAATTTAAATGATCAAATCAATGAAGAGTGTTAACACCAAGAGATTCACTGGAACAAAATCCAATGCTATTTTTAAAAATAAAACAATTAATAATTGAATAAACAGAACAAAAATGAAAAATTCATATCAGCCATCTGATAAAAACATTGTCTGGTTTGTAAAAGTGAAACCAAACATTGTCATTGACCAGAATGAAAATCAACCATAGAATTATAGCATGAATGAGATGTAACAGGACTAATAGACAAGAATGAAAAAGGAATTATAAATCTGCTATCAATGTTAAAAAATAGCATTATAAAAAGATATAGGAAAAAAGTAGAAGTAAAAATTGCGGAGGTGGCAATATACAATCCATGAGGTTAAAAAATGTAGTATAAAGTTAGAAGAAATAAACCTATCCTGGTGTGCTCACCTATAATTGCAGCACTGGTGGGGGGCGGGGGGCTGAAGCAGAAGGATTGCTGAGTTCAAGGCCAGGCTCACATGTATTGTGAGAATTTGTCTCAAAAAAACAAAACAAACAACAAGTAATTAGAAGGGTAGATGTCACTTCAGAACAAAAGACTAATAGCAGTAGGAATGGCTGTTAGAATAGCAGTAGAAAATAGCCAAAACTTTAAAAGGAAAACAAATATTGAAATATAAAGAATATCAATAATCAATAGTACAATATGAAAGAGATAAGCTGTGTAATTGGAGTCAAAGGAGAGAAAGATGAAATAATAGAAAAAACATTTGAAGGAATATTTACCAATTTTGTTAAAATTGAGTTAAACCACATATGGAAAGGTCTGGAAAACTCAATAAAACTCTAAGGAGTCTGGATAAAATTACATTAAGATAAGCCATAACTAAATTGCTGAAATCAGCAATATATAAAAAAAATCTTGAAACTAAACACAGAAAAAGGTATACTACATATAGAAATATAAAGCAAGAATAAAAAAAATTTTATCAGAAGATGAACAAATTAAAAGACAATGATTATGGCCGGAGATTTAGTTCAGTGGTTCCAGCACCTGCCTAGCAAGTGCAAGGTTCCTGGTTCGATCCCGGTAACCACATACAACAATATCAAGCATGGTAGCTCATGCCCACCGCCAATCAGTAACACATACCACAAATGCCGGGCTTGGTAGCTCAAGCCTTTAATCTCAGCACTCGGGAGGCAGAGGCAGGAGGATTGCTGAGTTCAAGGCTTGCCTGGGCTACACAGTGAGCTCAGGGTCAGCCTGAACTACAAAGCAAGACCCTGTCTCAAAAAAAAAAAAGTTAAAATATCTTTGCATACATGGAAAGATATTTTTTAAAACAACTGAGAATTCTTATGTATGTGAAAATATTTTCAAGTTTGGAAGTATAATAAGGATTTATGCAGGCCAAAATGCATTGAAGAAACATCAAAAGAAGATTATTGTTATAAGAAACTTCTATGGAACAATAATTTCTAGATATTTGATCTACATAATGACATGAGGAGTGAAGCAGAGTTAAAATGCAGAAACTAGGTTTCATTAAAATTAATATTTAAATAATGTATTTGACTTCTTACAGAAAATATTAAATTTATAACATTTTTAGCAGTGAGATTCTTAATGACAAAAAGTGCACGTGTATTCCTGAACTATAGTAAGTGAATTTAGACTGGCATAGTTTAAAGCTATATAGGTGAATGAAAAGATTGTTAAATAATTTTAAAGATATTTACCAACTCTGTCAGCATTGTAGACAAATAACGAAATAATGTAAGAAAAATAATAAAAAGGGGAAGAGAACAGCTAATACAAATAGGAATATAAATAGTAATATGTAAGACTTACATCTAACAAGGTAAAAAATTATATTATGTTTTAATAAACATCCCTGTTAATGACTAGAGGTTGCTGTATAAGCTTAAAACAAAAAAAAATCTAACCATATGCAGTTGATAATAAACCCACTTTAAAGGAAAATACATATAGTTTAAAAGCAAAATCATGGAAAGCCTAGACTATGTGAACATAAATCAAAAGAAAAAATATCTCTACTAGATTAACCAAATAACAGAGAAAAGGTTACCTAGATTACAAACAAAAATTTTATAAGAGCATTTTGGAGAATTAATAATCCTTAAAGATACTTGCATCTCACAATACAATTTCAAGAGAAAGTAAAAACTAACAAAAATGAAAAGGAATAAAGACATACACAGAGTTTTAAAATCTTAGCTCTCCTCTCTCAATAATTAATAGAAAAGTGTAGGGCCAGAAGGTTAGCTCAGTGGTTCCGGCGCCAGCCTCACAAGTGCAAGGACCTGAGTTCAATCCCCAGTAACCACATATAATGCTGGGTGTGGAGACACGCCCACCAACAATCAACACCACATACCACAATGCCAGACGTGGTGGCTCACGCCTGTCATCCCAGCACTCGAGAGGCAGAGACAGGAGGATTGCTGAGTTCGTGGCGGCTTGCCTGGGCACCATAGTGAGCTCAGGGCCAGCCTGAACTACAAAGCGAGACCCTGTCTCAAAAAAAAAAAAAAAAAAAAAAAAAGTGTAGATAGAAATTCAGGAATGATACAGAAGAAACTGAATAGTACTAGCAACAAAGTACCTAGTTGACCTCTGTAAAGCAACTGCTCCAACAACAGTAGGAAGAAGTCACCCAGACAGTCCACGGTAGGTCAGATGCAGGACAGGGACATAAAACAGGATCATTGTTTTAAGGGACTGACATAGTAAGAAGCATGTTCTATGACCAGAAGATAATTAAACTATAAATCAATATGAGAAAACATATGGGAAATTGTCAAGTAGTTTGAAATTAAATAGTCCACAGTAAAAGCAAATCAGAAAGAATTACCCCCCCAAAAAAAATCTAACTATATCTTTTCTCTGGTATGAGAACCTGTAGATGTAAATGAGTTCTAGAATGTACAATAGATTTTGTAAAATAGGAAATATTCAAAGAGATGTGGTGGGGGAACGTAATGAGGGGAAAGAATAAATATGATTCAGAAAGAAAAAGAAATAGCATGTATATAAGGGGTGGGGAGTTGTGGGTGGGTAGGGATATATATATATATTCCCCACTGTTGTGTGTGATTGTGAACTGTATATAAAATGTACCATAAAGAATTCAATTTAAAAAATCCAACTAAGCCGGGCATGGTGGCTCACGCCTGTCATCCCAGCACTCGGGAGGCAGAGACAGGAGCATTGCTGAGTTCAAGGTTTGCCTGGGCTACATAGTAAGCTCAGGGCCAGCCCGAACTACAAAGCAAGACCCTGTCAAAAAAAAAAAAAAAATCCAACTAAAAATAAAATCACAGCAAATGAAAGTATACTGCAAGCAGCTCAAGATTTTAGTATAAAAATAATATTAAACAATTATGTGAGAAAAAAATCCCAAATCAATCATCTGAGGTTCCAATGTAAGAATTAAAAAAAAGAAAAAGGGTATAAAAATAAAAGGGATAGCTATTATTTCAGATCTTACAGATGATTTATAAAATGTGCAAAATAAATGCCAAGTTAGATACCTTCTAATGAACATTTACAAAGGAAATAGGAATTCTACATAATTTTTGTATAGAAAGAAAATAAAAATGTGTAAATGTTTTCTTTTTTGATCTGAGATAAACTCTGCATGAACCCTGATACACACACTGCAAAAAACTAAAGATCAATATCTTTTTTTAAGAGGAAAGAAATTATTTGACAAAGTAATAGACACTGAATCCAACAACCCATAAAAAGGTAAGTGGATAATGTCCACATAATCTTTATTTCTTGATACTAGAAGATCTAACGTGAAAATAAACCAATACAGTTCATCATATTAAAGAACAAATATGACTATCTTAGTAAAGGCAACAACAACAAAAAAAATCCTTGGATAATATCCACCAGATTTCTGATAAAAATTATCAGTAACCTAGAAATGTCAGACAACATTGTCAGGCTGAAGCAAACAAGCGACTTCACTACATCTCATGCAATGGTGAAAGGCTAAATACTCTAACCGGGAAATGGCATGAGGATATTTAACATCATAACATTCATTCCCTGACCATTCCATCAGAGGCCCTGGTCTGTGAAAATAAAAAATCAAAGGCAATATAGGGACAAGACAGTCAGCGGGTCCATTTGGCTATACGACACAGCAACAACTCCACCACTGTGTTTTTTACTACTTGTAAAACCAGCATTTTCATATTCATTTAATAGCATGTATGGTGTTGATTTTACAAAATTTCAACAACACAAGTGCTTCTCAGTAGTGCCTCCCGTCCATGGCTTCCCTCTCCACAGTGTCAGTCACTATATTTACACATATAACCCTATATTAGTTAAGTATGCTTATCTAGCAAAAACTGAGAAAGTTTACACATGTTAGAATTTAGACTTGAATAGAGAGAAAAAAGTAATTTAAGTATTAACTTTACCTTTTCTAAAAAATTAAAATGTATAATTTCTTGTCAGACAGAGGCAAAGGTTGAGGCCCATGCGATAGTACTCATTCATGCACTTGAGCAAATAATTTGGTAAGTGCTACCAGCAAGAACAATCAAGGTAGAGGGCTTCATTAAAAGAGTATCTTCCCATTTATTTTCCAAAGATTTTGAAAGACAAAATACGAATGGAGCAAAATACGCTGACTGCCGTACTACACCTCAAAGACATCTCCAAAGACATATATGTGTCTCGACCCTACATTTAACAATGCTTTGCATCTTTTTAGGGTTTTTCAACTGATTTTGAGGTGAACTTTTTTCATTTCGTACTTACTCCATACAATGGACACTATGAGGCTTCTCATTCTTCAGAGGGGGGTTTTGGAGCTCAGGGGAAATGAGAACCTTTCTGTTAGTTATATTGCAAGGTGATAGCAGAGCTGGGATCAAGACTCAACTTCTCAGATGTTTCATTTTGTATTCAGCTGAATGTAATCTGTATGGCCTTTTATGTGCTTCTCACATTCTTTAGTCTGCATCTGTATCTATTTTATATATGTTCCACCAAGATTCCTACACAGAAGCAGTATGTAAAGGACATGAGAAAAAGAAAGATTTGAGGCTACTATATTATCATCAATCTAGCTAAAATTAGTTTCCTTCCATTTCCAGTATTTCCCCTGACCCCAAAATGCTCCAAATTCATTGGCTAAGTCTGACAATAACCAGGTGGTAGATACTCATTTCTGAGTTTTAAGTAACTGTAAACAACTTAGGTTCAAATAAATCTAAGCTGTGTCAAGGCAGTCAAGTCTTTTGAAATCCAGGTAGGGCCTGGGTGGGTACAGAAGTTACATTTCAATGCTAAAATATAATGTTAATCGTCAGCCCCATTTTATCCAGTGACAGTTTGTGTAGTCAAATGAACTGCTCTGAAAGTGATCTGTCACAGGGGATGCTTTACCAGGATGGTTCTCTCTTTTTCTTTTTTTTAACTTAATTATATGTTAAGAATCAAACAGTCTTTTCATGTTTCTGGAAAAAGAAACCAAGAATTTAGCTTCACATCTATTTTTGTCTTGCTGTGACCCCCAAATAGATGTTTCACCTTCTAAGTCAGATTTAAATGTTGATAAATCTACCTGTAATACTCTGTGTTGCTGGTATTTATCCAAATTCTCTAGCACAGCAGCTCAAACTTGCCATCAGTGGGAAATTCCAAATGCTTCCTGTATTCTACATTTATTTAGATTACAGTTAGCATAATAGCATAATTTACCGTCAAAGCCCACATTAAAAATTATCCTGAACAACAGACTTAAAATGACACATTTTGAGGCAAACCAGGATGCAAGATCTAAAAGCCAAACTTTGTTAAACCTACAACCTGTATCACTATAATACAGATTATTGGGCAGTACTAGTTCATTATAAATGTTTCTTTCACCAAACTAGTGTATTACCCCACCTTCTTTCTGCACACCTTACTGGAATTCCCCTACCCTACCTGGACAACTTGACCTGTTAGTTTGTATTTTTTCCATTACTTTCAATTAACATGCTTTCAAGAGTACTAGACTATAAAATGCAGAACTCAGGTACATCAGCTGAACACTGAAAGACAAAGAGGACATTACTTAAAATTTGGTAAAACTCAAAACCTGGTATTCAGTCAATTGTAACATGCCAAATTTCAGTTTCTAAATTGTACCAGGATGGTGCAGGGTTTACCAACCAGGAGCACTTGATGTATTAGTTGACTAGAGCTGCCATTAAAAAATACTCAGAACAACTGAAAAAGTGATTTAAAAAATAGATATTTATATTCTCACAATCCAGGAAGATTGAAGTCCAAGATCATATCATACTATCAACAAACTGTTTTCTCCTAAGGCTTGCTCTCTTTTGTGCAGAAAGTTGAATCCTTGCTGTGTGCTCACGTGGTCATCT
This sequence comes from Thryonomys swinderianus, assembly GCA_004025085.1. NCBI lineage: Eukaryota > Metazoa > Chordata > Mammalia > Rodentia > Thryonomyidae > Thryonomys > Thryonomys swinderianus. The sequence continues at coordinate 16,430 of PVIC010036315.1, forward strand.
ACCTGCATGTGTATGTGTCCTTTGATCTCTTCTTGTAAAAACACAAGTTGTGCAAGCCAGGGCCCACCCATAAGAGCTCAGTTTCTTAATTGCCTCTATAAAGACCCTGTGCCCAAACACAGTCACATTCAAAAGGAATGCAGGTAGGAACATATTTATTTAGGGGAGACACAGTTCAGCCTATTATATTGCGAGAAGATTATACTAACATTTTCCGTGTTAAAATTTCCTGTACTAATTTTATAACTTTTCCATAAGTCTAAACCCATTCCAAAATTATGTTTGATTCAAAACAGCTAAAAGACTCTACCAGTTTTTGTGAAGTCATGTTTTCCTTATTTGCAAGGGAAAAAATATGTTCAAATCTAAAACAAAGAGCACAACTATCCTCCTTGTGCTGGGTTCCTGTGTTTTGATTCTACTTCAACCACTCCCACCATGGCTGTTACACTTGCTTATTTATGTGATGTATTAAAAATGCAACTGTTGCCGGGCGTGGTGGCTCACGCCTGTAATCCCAGCACTCGGAAGGCAGAGGCAGGAGGATTGCTGAGTTCGAGGCTTGCCTGGGCTACATAGTGAGCTCAGGGCCAGCCTGAACTACAAAGTGAGACCCTGTCTCAAAAAAAAAAAAAAAAAAAAATGCAACTGCAGTAACACGCCACTGGACACAAACCAGTGAAATTCTTTCTAGGACAGCCAATTTAGATTACACAAAACTACACCATCACTTTAAAATTGTTTCTTTCGGCAATCTTAATAACTGATTTTATTTCTTTACCTATTTTTTAATAGCAATAAGTACTGTTTCTATTCCAGAACAATTATAAACACAGGCGACCTGATTTAAGAGATGAGTAGGATTAAGAATAGATCATAGCTGGGCAAACTGTCGCCACACCTATAACCCCAGTTCTCTGAAAGACTGAAGCAGGAAAGTTCCAAATTGCAGCCTCGCTTATAAAAAATGAGAAAGGACAGGGTTACAGCTCTGTGCAAAGGTCCTATGTTTGATCACTAACGCCACACACAGATCAGATCAGTATCTGATCACTATATTCCAACACACCAGGTAGACATGAGCTTCTAAAGGTGTTTTTATTGCATTTGATTTTATTTACTTCAAGAGGAAAGTGTTAAGGAGAATCATATGACAAAGCCAGAGACAGTTTTCATTTAGTTGTGGTTACAGCAGGATAATTGTAAGAATGTGTGCAGCTGTGTTTTCGGTGCCATTTCCCCCCCCCCCCCAAAGGTCTCTGAAGGGGAATCAGGTTACCCTTAGATGCTCAAGGTCGCCAAGGGTTTGCTGTAATATGAGAAACCCTTCTGTCTAAAATCTGCGGAAGAATCACATTTTCAACAACCTCTAGTGAAAGCTACCAAGAATCTCCATTTGTAACTCTCCTGTCTTTCTCTAAGAACTGGCTTAACTATTTAAGTCAGCCCCAAATTGAAAACAACCTAAGTATTCATCAACTGATGGAGGAGTCAATAAAAAGTATGGTATATATGCGCAATGAATCCTCTTTAGTCATAAGAAAATGGAATCCAGTCACATGTAACAAAATGGATGGAAGGGGAGATTGTTATGTTAACTGAAATAAGCCAGATACAGAAAAACAAGTACAACACAATCTTACTCTTATGTAGAAACTGAAAAGTAATTGACCTCATGCAGCTCGAAAGGATTGGAGAGTGGCCAGAACTTCCACTGCAGGAGGGGTGGGGACAGGCTGACCAGCGGTTACTAATTCAGTTAGACAGAAGCAAGAAACGCTGGTGTGTTACTGCACCGTTGGGTGACCAGACAGAACAAGAAGGCATTCTACACTTCAAAAAAGTTGAAGAAAAGGCTTGAGTTTTCACATAAATGGCAAGCATTTGAGGAAATATACACATTTAACCTTAAACAGTATACAATGCATCGTAAAATTACATAAAGTATCAAAACATTACAAGGTACCTTATTAACATGTACAACTTTTATGTATTAGTTAAAAAGAAATTTTTTACAAGAGCTAGTATGTGGGGAGCAGACCCTGCTGGAGGAGACTTTTCAGGCCTGGAGATCTGCACTGGGTGCTGCACCAACTAGCAGTTGCGAGATCTGCACTATGCCAAACAGTGCTGCCCAGCTCCCAAGATGCTCTGCGACCTCTGGATCGCTGCA
>PVIC010036316.1:0-18626 GCA_004025085.1 Thryonomys swinderianus
CTGATAGTGCATTTTTAAAAAATTTTTTTAAAAATATTTTATGTTCCAATTCAGCTGCACTTGATTCAACTGTTGCTTACAGAGATTTGTGTTGTTATAAATTAAACATGCTACTGCCTCAGCAGCCAAAGATACGAGGAAAAATGTTCACACCATAGAATTAAATAGAAGAGTCTCTTTCAAGCAAAAGAGTTATCTCACGCCAATCCCGGAAGTCATCCACTCCAGACCTTGGCATAACCCTTCCTGTTAAAGCACAGCAAGACTGAATGTGCCCCGGGTGGTCCTTAATTAAGCTAAAGGTAAGGTATTTGGAGATGTCCACTGCACACCCTTTCACTTCGTGTTTGTTTACAAAGACAAGCACTGCAGCCTTTCTTAAATCCTTATGGGCTAACATTCTGTATAATTCTTTTTTCGTAATAACTAGTCCCTCCCTGCCAATGCTGTCTACCTCAAGAATGATGAACTCCGCGTTTGAGTAATGTGTTCCAGGACCACCGCAGTGACCCTTGACCCTCGGCATCCGACAGGAGAAAGTGAGTGTTCTTCACGACTGTTTCCTCAATGTTGCTTCCTATGGTTGGAGAAGTGTGAACCGCTTCATTCATTAAGAATTGATAAATAATGGTGGTTTCCCCTCCATTAGCCAGTCCCATTATAATTACTGTGATCTTGGTTACAGAAGAGGCTCCACAATTTAGCGAAAATGAACCCCATCATGGGCCGCCGGCTTCCTGAGCAGCCGTGGGGACCGAAGAAAGGCCGTCCGATACCGCGCGCCGAGGCCACTGGTCAGCCGAGCAGCTCAACCTCGGAAGGCGCCGCGCCGCCAAGGGCCGGCCGAAGAGTCCTTTCTTTCCAGCCGATCTGCCGTCCGCGGTCTGAACTCACCTACCCACCACCGCTTCAGCCAGCCCCAAGCCCCGCCTCCGCCCCGTCTTCTTGCTTGGTCACATTGCTAGGGATTTGGAAGCTCTAGGGACCTCGACTAAAGAAAAGAAATAAGCTACACTTCAGAGAACAAGAGGTTGAAAAAAGCAGGCAGGTTAAAAAAAAAAAAGTGAAAAGGGTTTGCCTGGACGTACTAAAGTTTCAGTTCCAATACCTCATTTAACTCCTGGATGTGTCACCAAAAGAAAATGCCACCAGACAAGATCAGAAGAAATTTTGAAAGCTGGGAAAAGGAACCTAGCCCACTACACCCACAGAATAGGTTTGTAAATTCATTACCTCCCTCTATGGAAGAATTTTAAGAACTAGTAAGAAGCATAGAAAGGGTTTTAGTAGGCAGAAATTCAAAAGTACTCACTCACAGAAATATTAAGAATGCAAAGTGAGTTGCTTCTTAGAAATGGAAACAATTAAGTACTCTTGAGGGTATGGATATTCCAGAAAAAAGTGTTTCACTCCAGCTCACCTCCCCAAGGGATCTATACCATTTTACAGGCATGTGCCCAGGTATTTTCAATAGACAATTTAAATATTTTTTTGATTCTGTCAACCTGTTTATCTCAGGATCATGTACCTACTTTTTCCCAAAACAATTTATTTATTTTCAGTATTCCTAAGGAATTGGGGTTGTGATAGTCTGGAAATAAAGGAGCCAAATTTTAACAAAAGGAATGCAGATGTGGATTGCTTTGGGTAATTTTGACTGGCTAAGTTGCTGGCTTCTGACAAATAAAATATTTTTACTTATGATTTCCTTGTTGCTTTTATATCTATATTTAACTTCTTGTACTCTAACTCATTATGTCACAGGAAACCTGACTGCAAAAATGCCATGGGAAACCTAATTGTATTAGCTGGGGCCCCAGCTGGCACCAGCCCCCTCCCAATGTGTCAAAGAAACAGAGAATTATAAATGATAGCAGCCCTTGCTTTAACTAGCCATTTGTTTACCCTGTAGAGCCTGGTTCCTTTAACTGCTTTATTGTGCTAATCAAACCTCTCCTAGAAGATTCCTCCCTGCTGACTCCCAGCATATCTATATTAACCTCTTGGCTTTCTTTCCAGCCTCCCCTGCCACTAGATTTACCACTTTCCTGAAAAGTAACTACCTGTAACCATGGAAACTGGCTAGACCCAGAGAAGGTCCTGCTGGCTGATGTGCAGTTCTGTAGCAAGTCTGTGATTGTAAATCAAGGTGTTACCACTCCCTGTTTCTTTAAAACTGTTGGAAAAACTGCAACGGGTGGTCAGTCTATGAAGGGACTCATTTCTCTCCTGGCTGATCCTCTGCTAGCAAATAAAGTTCCTTTCTTTACCCAAGTTATGAGTCTCTCAAGTACTTTCAACTCCCTTTGCTGAAACAATTAGGCATCAGTATTCTTTTTCTATTTGTCCTGCAGGGGATGACCTATTATCTTAACCTACTGATTAAATTGTTCTTAGAAATGAGGTTAGCATAACAGTTCCTGCAAAAGGCTGGGATAACAAAGTTTTTCTACCAAAATGCAAAATAACCAGAGCAAACAGCATTTAAAAATAGCAATAATGATGACATTATTATACCAGGATCTTTTATTGTATCTCTAAAATACTGAAAATTCTATTTTAGTGTGAAATGACTTAATAGATTACCATTATCCAATTTTAAACTACATAAGTAAATTTTTATCTAGATTTAGTGTGTTTTTAAAACTGTTGGGTCCCAAAATCTCCAAGCTGTCAGCACACCGGAATGTAATCAACAAAGGCATTTTATTATTCCACTGTATGCAGAGGAGGTCCACCATAGCAAGCTGGTGACCCCTTGCAGCCCACAGTTTTTATAGACAATTTTAGGTCACACACACCCAGGGACATGATTGGTTACAATAGGGGTGGAATTATACTTGTCTTTTCTTATTGGGGGATTGTCCTCATCTTATCCAACCCCTTAGCAACCAGGATAGAATGCTCCCCTCTTTCCCATTGATCTATTTTCAGGCAACAAACCTCCTGTAACACATCAGTGTGAGGACAGGCCAATTACCTAGTTACCTCTGTATCTACAAATTTCCCAAACTTTGATTACATGGGGCCCTGCTATGCTTACTAATCTTCTATCTCAGACAGGGGTCACTGACCTTCAATCCCAGATGAGAGGAAGTCATAAAAGTTGAGTCCACAAATCTTTCTAACAAGGCATAGCTGGACCTTCTAACCCTGATGGGGAAAGTTGAGTCTCCAAGGCTCCCTTCATCTTATTCCAGTTTTGCAACAGTTATATGGAAACGGGGAGGTGACATACTGATTTACAATCCTAGGTTCCACAGATCTGCTCCCAGGACCTTATCAGTTTCTATGGTTACAAATAGTTACTAGTAGTTTATTATGTGCTGCAGAAGCGAGCACTAGTTACTAGTAGTTTAGTGAGTAGGGGGAGGAAGCTGAGCAGAAGGTTGGGAGGTTACAATTTACCACACACAGGTGTGCTGAGAGTTAACAGAGATCTTCTAAGTGGGGGTCATTAACATTACAAAGCAACTAGAGGAACCAGGCTCCACAGGGTAAACAAATGGCTAATTAAATCAAAGGCTACAATCATTCACAGTTCTATCTCTGTAACATATTGTGAGGGAGGGCCGGATGCCAGCTCAGGTCCTGGCTGTCCCAATTAGGTTTCCCACGGCATTCCTGCAGTCAGGTTTCCCATGACAAAACAAATTATCTAAATAGAATGTACTTTCCTACAGATATGTTTTATAGGTAACCAATGCCTAGTCTTTCATTGATGGTCACTCCCTGGAGCATAAGGTGTTTTAGGTCTAATTATTTAATACAATAGGTAACACATAAACATAACCCTGGGGAAAAAAAGCCTACCATTCAGTTTTAGTGTGGAAGCCATCAATATGATGTGAACCTAAATTTTGTATTTTAGAAGGCTTGTACATTAAAGAACATAAGCACACTTTATATGCTAAGAAGTTAGCAATAACTAATATAGTTATTTAGAAATCTTATATGTTTTAGCTTTTACTTTGGGGGAAATTTTAATGTCACTTAAATAGGTTGATACAGTATAACACTAATGATAAGAGTTAAAGGATAGCTTTAGACCTGGAAATTTGGGAAACAGGGTTGTGTTAATGACCATTAACAGAATAAAAGAGAGTGCCTACTTTATATGTATTAGACTTATGTAATTTTAACTCCTTGAACTTTTTAATATCAAAGTTCAGACTAACTCTTTAGTCCCGAATATATACATTCCTTTCTTTAGTGAACCTTTGTACTTCCCTGGATGTTTATTTCATCACTATACCATATATGTGTGTGTGTGTATACGTGTATATATATGTATGTATATGTATATGATGTGCTACAACCTAAAATAAATTGTTTATGTAGTCAGCTATAAACTGATGATCAAAAAGTTTTTCCAACAATCCAATATTTAAATAAACCTTAACTCCTAAAATTCAGTTTTAAGTAATTAATAGCCTAAGAGCAGAAAACACAAGAAATTATCTGGATAAAGCACAAAAACGTCGTTTGAAGTCAAGCTTTTAGTTTAACAGAGCATTTAAATATCTTTAAAACTTTATCGGGCCAGAGGATTAGCTCAGAGGTTCCAGCGCCTGCCTCGCAAGCACAAGGTCCTTAGTTCGATCCCCGGTAACCACATACAATGCTGGGCGTGGAGACTCACGCCCACCAGCGATCAATACCACATACCACAGTGCGGGGCGTGGTGGCTCACGCCTGTAATCCAAAGGCAGGAGGACTGCTGAGTTCGAGGCTTGCCTGGGCTACATAGTGAGCTCAGAGCCAGCCTGAACTACAAAGCGAGACCCTATCTCAAAAAAAAAAAAAACTTTACCACTTTAGGTCTGGGGATTTTAGCTCGAGTGGTCCTGTGCCAATTTTGGATGCACAAGGGCCTGAGTTCGATCCCAGGTACCGCAAAAAACAAAAACACTCTATCTTTTTAGACATACAAAACTCAATTACATGTAATAATTACATGTAATTACAATTACATCCAACTCAATTACATGTAATAATTTTTCAAAAATAACATTTGTTAGGGTGTGGCACAATAGGCCCTTCAAGGGATTTTGTTTTGGTGTATTTATTTTCTTTTTATTAGTACATGTTTGCAGTACATGATTACATTCATACTGAGAATGTGGTACAAGTACATAACACATTGTTTTAGTGAATTCTTATATATACTTCTTACCCTGGTAGTGATGAAATAAACATCCAGGAAAGTACAAAGGTTCAGGAAAATATGGAACACTTGAATTTGAACTGGAGGTACACTTGGAAAAATATCTTTAAGGTGCTTGGAAAACCATAACGTGGTGATTCAGAAATCAGCCATACTCAAAATAAGCAACTTTTGAATAACCAATTTCAGGTAGCACGAACTGTGAACAACAATCACTATACTACACTTGATCTTAGCCAAAAGGCCGAGAAGCGATACAACAATCACTATAAATACTAACATCTCCAGGAGATGGAAACCCATCCACTAGAGAAACTACATTACCCATAAGGACACACGCCGGACTGACGCTATCGCGGGGCTCCCTGGGAAGTACAATCTGGGCAGTGGAAAGCGCTCTTCTAAACACGCCCGCGCTAACATGGCGGTTCCCACTCGTGTTGCGTCGATTCACTTTGCGTTTTGGCTATGGTGGGGTTCTGGGCTTTAGGCTGTAAGTGGGGCCGACAGCCGGGTATTTCGGGAAGAACAGGGGAAGCATAAGGACGGCGCTGGCGTTACAGCCTGAAGAAGGGAAGGCGCGGGCTAGCCCAGGCCTGTCCGGTGGACGAGGCGCTCTCCTGATGTTGGGTCAGTGGTCTGGAACCGCGAGGACCTCAAAGTCATCGGTTCCCTGGGTCAGGTGGTGTCTTGATGGGTTGGGGGGGCCTGAGTCTGGGCCATAGAATGACGAAACGGGAATCCAGACCTTGAGCACAAGGCCAGACTCGAGTTCCATTTCTTGTGCCTTTTTTTCTGAGGAATAAGTTGAAAGTAATTACACTTCAGCGTTTCCTGTCACTTAGAGACTATGCCAGGGGCATAATATTTCTCATTCCATGTGAGATCCCCAGAGCAAGTCTTTCTAACTCAAGGAACATGTCCTGGCCCTGTAGTTTGGGAACAATGTACTTCTATAAAGACTAGTTTGATTCATTTAATTCATTTAAATATCAATTTAATACAAGCTACGGGTGTTTGAGCAGAGATTTAGTGGACGATGGCCCCAAGGCCTCTGTCAATTCTGAGAATCTAGTATTGGTTTTGACACCCCAGCATATTAGGTTTTCATTTTTATTAGTGCTACAGACATGCCTTTTTTACAGCTGTCATTTCTAGTGGGCCAAGCCTTGTGTCTAAGTGCCTTTCTTTCTTTGTTTTGTTTTCTTTTAGACAAGGTCTTGCTATGTAGTGGAGTCCGGTCTTGAACTCACTATGTAGCCCAGGCTAGTCTGGAACTCACCTGATCCTTCTGCCTCAGCCTCCCAAGTGTGCTGAGATTACAGGTGTGTGCCACCACCCCCAGCAAGTGTTTTTCTGTTATTATGTTAACTTTTAAGTGATTCTATGGGATGCATGGTATCACATTTTATCTATAAGAAGATCATTAACTTGCCTACAGTCACAGGGATTAGTTAGAATCCTGGGAGGGATGAAAAAAATTAAGATCTTGATGCCTCCAAAGCAAAATATTACACTTTATGTATTTTCTAAAGAACAGTTTCACAAAAGATACTGCCAAATATAAGAAAGATTTGGGGAAACGTTTTAAAAACCTGAAATTATTTCTGTAACATTTGTTTCTTTTAAAGGGTAGTATTTAGTTTCACAATGTTTGGGGACTTGTTTGAAGAAGATAATTCGAGTGTGTCAAATAATCAGTATGGAAAAGGGAAACTAAAAACTATACCTTTGGAGCCTCCTGCTCCTAGAGAATTCACCAATTTAAGTGGAATCAGAAATCAGGGTGGAACATGTTACCTCAATTCCCTTCTTCAGACTCTTCATTTCACACCTGAATTCAGAGGTATGCTGTGTTACATGCATTTAAATAGTGATATGTACCAATTGACTTTACATATAATCAGTGATACAAATCACAGAATATCTTGAATATATATTCCACAGGATGTTATTTATTATTGAAAATGTAAAGCATAATTGGTGATCCTTTTTTTGCAGAGAAATGTGAAGCTTAAATTATTTTAAATATATTTTGTATGATCATAGTAGTGTTTAATAATGGTTTAAAAATAAGGTAATATATTTCTCTTCTAATTCCAATTTAACATGAAAGACAATTCTCTCATGAGTCTTAGACTTTATTATTGTTAACATTATTTTTACTTTTTTATTTTAAAACTTTCTGTTAAGTAACAAACACCTAGGCTGGAATTATCCAAATAACTATATCCTGATTTCTGGAGTGGATAGGAGTGTAACATTATTTATTCACACCCAAAATTGTTTGCCTGCATTTCTGAAATCAAGAAAGCTCTGACCTTGACCTGATCTTATTTTGTTTTTGTTTTTCTATTTTGAGACAGGGTCTCACTAGTAGTTCAAGCTAGTGGCCTTGATCCTTCTGCCCCAACCTCCTTAAGTGCTGAGTTTGTACCACCTGGTCTAGCCTCCCTTGATCTGATCTGATCTGAATTTTAGCCTAACAACCTGAGCTATTGTTTACTTATATTATCTTTCTAAAATAGAATTTTAAATTCCAAAGACCCAAGGGTTTTTAGATAAGAGATTGTGATCGCTTATCGGCCTTTTGGCTAAGATCAAGTGTAGATAAGAGATTGTGTACAAAGAACAGAAACCCATTCAGAGTAGCCACATTTAAAAAAGATTATTGTGAGAATAAGAACTCTCCAGAAATCAACCCAGTCTAACTTCACTGGACCCTTAATTTCCTTCCTGTTTCTCTACATGTTTGGCCTATGTCCTTTACTGCAAAGCAGCTTCCTCCACAGAAGTCTTAGTATCCATATTCTTTTGAATACAGTGTCAGCAGTACTTGGCCTTCAACCTTACATGGCTCTGTTTGGGGGTCCAAGTAGTATGTGACCTTGTGCCTTACAGCTCTGAACATTGCCTTTATTTTGGGCACAGGTATGACTCATCATATATGTGAGTGCCACATTGTCTTCCCATGATCACTCAATTGATCAATTTTTTGTGGTGTCTTCCATTGCTTCTAAGCCTAACAGTCATATTTCTAAATTTCTATTTTGCTTAATGGTGGTGTTGGCTTTCTAAACAATTTTCTAAAATTAAACTACTGTCATTTATATCTCTGATTCTTTTTTGTTTAGAAGCATTATTTTCTCTTGGTCCAGAAGAGCTTGGTTCTTTAGAGGATAAGGATAAGCCTGATGCAAAGGTATTACATCTATGCTTTATGGACTTTTGGGGGGAGTATGGAGAAGATGTTTGTTTTTTTTTTTTTTGAGACAGGGTCTTGCTTTGTAGTTCAGGCTGACCCTGAGCTCACTACGGAGCCCAGGCAAGCCGGCGCGAACTCAGCAATCCTCCTGTCTCTGCCTCCCGAGTGCTGGGAGTGCTGGGATTACAGGCATGAGCCACCACGTCCGGCATTGTGGTATGCGGTGTTGATTGCTGGTGGGCGTGAGTCTCCACGCCCAGCATTATATGTGGTTACCGGGGATAGAACTCAGGACCTTGCGCTTACGAGGCAGGCGCCGGAACCACTGAGCTAACCCTCCGGCCCTGGAGAAGATGTTTTTAAGGAATTAAGTTCCTTATTTATAGAAAACAATTTTATTACCAAATTTTTCAGAAAGTAACTTGGTCCATGCTCTATTAAGAATGAAATTTTCCTCCCAAAAAGAATTACTAACCCAAACATCATGCTGTCACTGTTCTATGAACATAACTCACCCTGCTATGTTTATACTTCTGATGAAGATATTACTTGTAAATCGTCTACAGTAGCCTGTCAAAATATCTGTTTAATTTACAACAATATGGGGTTGGACTTGCACTTTTCCAGTTTAGTATTCTGGGAGTACATTGAGGAAGGAATTGATTTATTAGTTTTATGTTACTATGGTGAAATTATGTTTGAAATGCAGCCCATATTAAGGCCTACTTAAACTGAATTCAGAAGTCTCATTGTCTTCAGGCTCTTCACAGTAGTTTTTTATGATGCAGCCCAGTACTTCTGAAACCACTATGTGGGAAAGGACCAGTTTTTGTGCAGTTTTTTTTTTCTTTCCAATCTGTTGCAGATCAGTAGTTTTATTTTATATTCTTAAATATTAGAGGAATGTAAAGTTACTGTGAAAGTTTCTAAATGCTTATTTACACCCAGTCATTAAAAGCCTAGCTGCAGCTCTGACTCCAAGAGGCAGAGTTCTTCTGTAACCCTTCCCCCACCATCATCATTTTGAGTAAAGGAAGAACAGGAGAGAGGGAGGTGGGGTGTAAGTAGCCCTGTGAAAGGTCCTGACTCCAGAGTGAGATCTGTGTACTTCAAAGAAAATTCCTGCATTTTTCTGTAGGAATGTATCTATATATATTGGAAATATTAAGAGGAAAAAAGGAACTATCAGAGATTCTAGCTGATCCCTGTAATCATTCTGGTAGGTTATGAGGTCTACTTGAGTTTTAATATTGATCTGAACTATGTCAAGGTAGGAGGCTAACTTCTCGGATTGCATTATACTTTTCAAGGAACTAAACTTTTAATTCTCCCTTTTTTAACAAGAGATCTCCTGCTGGGCATGGTGACTCATGCCTGTCATCCCAGCACTCGGGAAGCAGAGGCAGGAGGATAGCAGAGAGAGTTCCAGGCTTGCCTGAGCTACATAGTGAGCTCAGGGCCAGCCTGAAGTACAAAGCGAGATCCTGTCTCAAAGAAAAAAATGAGATCTACAAACATTCCCCTAAATGAAGTAGGAAATATATGCAAAGCAGTATACAGATCTTTTAAAAAGCTGCACTTGGTACTTACAAGAGTTGGTTTACAAGCAACCATTTCTTGTCCAGGTTCGAATCATTCCTTTGCAGTTGCAGCGCCTGTTTGCTCAACTTCTGCTCTTGGACCAGGAAGCTGCATCCACAACTGACCTCACTGACAGCTTTGGGTGGACCAGCAATGAGGTATGCAAGTCTCTATAAAGTGACTGACATTAGAGGAGGGCTTAGCCTGAAACCTAACTTTTATTTTTGTCTGCAAATCTCAACATATTAATTGAATGTTCCCTTCTGACAGTAAATAATTATTATGCCAAAAGTACGTGCATGTGTGCGTGTGTGGGTGCGTGTGTGTGTGTGTGTGTCTTTTGAGACAGTATCATCATGTAGTTTAGACTGGCCTTGAACTTTGTAGCACAGGCTAGCTTGAACTCCCGTTGATCTCCCACCTCAGCCTCCTAAAAGTATGTTCATCTGCATTTCTGAAATCCAGAAAGCTCTGACTTTGACTTGATCTTATTTTGTTTTTGTTTTTCTATTTTGAGAAAGGGTCTCACTAATAATTCAGGCTGGTGACCTCAAACTCACTATGAGCCTCCTGAGTGCTGGGCTTGCAGGGTGCACCACCTCACCCAGTCTAAAAGTATATTTTAGAGACAAGGGTTTTTTTGTGCTTGGCTGTGAACTGAGATTGTGGAGAAGCTTGTGAATACAGGAGAAAGCACTTGAGTTGATTTTTGTATTTTCTACCCTAAGAGTTTTTATGTAATCTGGTTGAGATACAACATCTATTACATGGGAATTACCATTTTTATGGCAAACTGCTAATCAGTCTTCAACAATAAAGAATAAACTAATAAGTGATTTTTTTTCTAAGTGCTATTTCTCTCTGTAATGTGCTTTATCTTTGAATCTGGTCATTCTTACTGGAACATTTATTTTGGTCAGAGCAGTAAACCTATTTTTGGTAGATCTTTCCATTGTCCCTATCCAGATTTATCTTTCTTTTATACAATTGTGTGGGAGCTTTCATTTTTCTGTGTATTCTCAAAAATACTCCACTTACCCTAAACATTTGTCAGCAATGAATAAAACTAGTTATTGTCAGTGTCAATGAGCTATTAGCTGTATAAATTCATAAATCCAGGTCTTTTAATTATGGAATAGATGTAATCCTACAAAGCCAACTGTAGGAAACTGTTACATAATTTTTTTTCTTTTGTTTTTCTCTTTATTTGTATTTTGAAAGAGTATAAATGTATTCATATAAGAGAAACCATGTGATATTTAAGCTTGTGTGCCTGATTTATTTCACTTAACAGATGGTCTCAAGATGTACCCATTTTTCCTAGAAATGACTCAAATTTGTCTTTTTTTTTTTTTTTGAGACAGGATCTTGTTTTTGTAGTTCAGGCTGGCCCTGAGCTCACTATGTATCCCAGGCAAGCCTTGAATTCTGCAATCCTCCTGCCTCTGCCTCCAGAGTGCTGGGATGACAAGTGTGAGCCACCACACCCAGCCCATTCATATTTCTTTTTCTAAGAAATGTGTGTTCATTTCAGTTGCTAGGTTTTTGATTGGGTCTTTTATTTGGGGGCAATCTAGTTTTTTGGGTTTTTTCTTTTAGTTCTTTACATATGTTCTAGATATTAGTCCTCTCTCTGAGGAATAGCTGACATATATTTTTTGCCCATTCTCTAGGTTGGCTCTTTACTATATATGTTGTTTCTTTGGTGTACAGAAGTTTTTAAATTTTATATAATCCTGTTTGTTGATTTTAGGGGATTATTTCTTGTTATACTGGGCTTCTGTTCAAAAAGTCCTTGCCTACTCCTACTTCTTCAAGAGTTTTACCTATTTTATTTTCCAGCAGATTGTGTTTATATTTTAATATTGAGATCTATAATCCATTTTGATTTTAGTTTAGTAAATGATGAGAATTATGGGTCTAGAGTCAGTATTTGAGTATGAATAGACACTTTTCCCAGCTGTTTGTTTTTAACTGTTTGTTAAAAAGGTTCTTTTCTGCAACATAAGTTGTTAATCCCTTTGATAAAAATCAGATAGCTGAGGGCTGAGGGTTTAACTCAGTGATTCCAGTGCCTGCCTCAGTAGTGCAAGGTCCCAAGTTCAGTCACCAGCACACCCTAATCAGATACCTGAATATGTTTGCAGTTGTTTCTGTTTCCTCTGTTCTAGTCCACTGATCCACATGTCATTTTTTTTTTCCAGTACCATGTTGTTTTCATCACTGTTGCTTTGTATTATAACTTGAAGTCTGAGATTGTGATCTTCCTACCTTACTCTTGTTGCCCAGGATCACTTTGATTATTCTAGCTCTGTTCTGGTTCCATATGAATTTTAGGATTGTTTGCTAGTTCTCTGAGGAAGGTGATTGGTATTTCGATTGGGATTGCATTATATCTGTAAATCAATTTTGGAAATAAGGCCATATTTTTTACTGGGTTCTAAAGTACTGGAGGTCCTTCTAGAGATTCTTTCTAGGTTCTTCTTGTCCTGAAGAAAGAATTGGACAAAACAAACTCAAAAGTAGGGAACTTTTACACTTATTACACATAGGAAAAGAAACAGCTCTTTATAGTGAGTGCAGTCACTTAAAAGTAGGAAAAGAAAGTAAAGATGGCTAGAACGATACAGGGTGAGGGTGGCTAGAGCTCAATGGTGCCCTCTTTTTATATTGCTGACCTCAGATCTAAACTGTCCTGTCAAAGTCCTGCTTGAATTTCCATGAAAAGACTTGAAGATAGCACTTTCTGACTGGAACTGTTCTTCTGCACATCCTAGTGTTATGCGCAACCACCAAGACAATCTCTCAGAATACAACATGATTTTAAAGTCCAACCAAGGGCTTTATTACTCAACTGAGGGTCATCCTTCCATCCAGAATAAGGCACCCAGTTAGACTAACACAGTATTTAAAGGCAAAATCTACACCTGTTACCAAGAGGTTTCTATGCAGAAATGATCATTCTATTAAAGTGGAGAAGTGACTTGTTACAGAAGCCAACAGCAACAATTAGATCACTGGTTACTATAGAATAGTACATTTTAAAAACATACAGTCTGCGGCTGCACGTATCAGTTGGGTGGACAGTTACCAAGGAGACAAGTTCCAGGTTTACAGGGAGGTTACAGGACACAAGGTTTTTAACAAAATGGCTGTTTTTATGCCAAGTTGGGTCTTACACTAGTGTTTCCACTCTCTCACCTCCCTAATCTCCAGCCTCATTTTAACTTAGTTCTGCTTACTCTGGAACAGGGGTTGTCTATCCACTTTCTGATAATCCTCCAGGATATCCTTTTCCGGAGTACCATAATTCTCTTTGGGGAGTCTTTCACTTCCTAAATAGGTTAATTTCTAAGTAGTAATTAAATTTTCTTGAGGCCATTGTGAGAGATTATTTCACTCTTTGGCTGTTGCCTGCTGTGTTCAGGAATCCCATTGGACAAAGCACACTGCTGCTTTTACAGTTCTTAGCAGCCATCTCTCCCTGGATCTCCCTGGGTACTTACCTTGATTCTGTGGAGACAGGTTCCATTCCCTATAAGCCACTTGTCAGGGAATGAGTCCAGAATTTTTTTTTCTCTGCATTGTGGACCATTTCTGTACCCTCTAACTTTACTGTTAATTCCTTCTCTATTTCTGACGATCTACTCTTCATTTCTTTGTCATGTTGCTATTTCCAGTGTCTACATTCTGGATTAAGGGAAGCCTTAGTTTTGCTGCCTATCACCACTCTACCATTTTCCTCTTCCTGAGCTTTTTTCTTTTTCTGGTTTTTTTGATATAGGGTCTTGTTATACAGTTCAGGCTGGCCTTGAACTCAAAGACATCCTCCTGGTGGGATCACAGCCCTGTACCACCTCACCTGGCTACTTGTCTTGTATTTAAAAAAAAATATTAAAGAAAGAGCCCAGGTCCCATACTTTGGTCTGGCTTCCATCCTCTATCTGCAGCTCACTACATGAAACATTTTCTTTTATCCCCCCATACATCCTGTACTTTTGCAGCCTGCATTTGTGTCTTTACTTCCTTTTTGCTTTTCATGGCAAAGTCAACAATGACATCCACATGACAAAGCAAGGAGACACCTGTGTGGCATTAGCTGGGTGAGCTCAGGAGCACTCACCTCTCTTTAGATCCCCAGGTCCTGTTTTCTGGAACCCTACCCTCCTGATTTCTCTCTTCTAGCCATTCTTTCTCTCTTTTCCCCCTTGTAAGTAATGGTGTACACTTTGACTTTGCTTTATAAATTCTTCTTATGGGAGTGGAATTTTTCTTAGTAGCACTATCCTAGTCTTGGTGGTGCTTATACTTCACAGTAATAAATTCTAGCTCTTCTCTAATGTGTTGCCCCATCATGTTCCCATACCAATACGACTTTATGAGGTGGTACTTCTTAGTAGTTTAAACCTGATCTGCTCTTCCATTCTGGTGCCCTTGTGACATGGCCATGTATACAGTTCACACAAGAATAAATGCACTTTCCGCTTGTCTGGTGAGTTAAATTGTAAATATATCCTGAATGTTCCCTATTCATATTTTTATTTTACAGTATAAATAAAAGTAGGTGATGGTCTTTTAACATGTTTTCATCTAATTTTGCTTAGTGATCCTTATATGATTAAGGCTTATGTTGGATTGTGTGATAAATCTTGTGTTTTTACTAGTATTATTCTTAAAATTCATTTTCATAAAACCTGGTCCACAGTAGCACGTTTACAGGTCCCTGTTCTATAGGAAATGAGACAACATGATGTGCAGGAGCTGAATCGCATTCTTTTCAGCGCTTTGGAAACTTCTTTAGTTGGAACCTCGGGCCATGACCTCATTAATCGTCTCTATCATGGAACTGTTGTTAACCAGATTATTTGTAAAGAATGTAAAAACATCAGTGAAAAGCAGGTGAGTATGTTAGTATTTTAGTGTTACATTATATTATATAATATCCATATGATTAAATATATGATCTGTGATGCACAGGTTAAAATGTTTATCAACTAGAAATAATTTATCACTTCCCTTTTATCTTAACTAAACTGAGTCATCAGTTATAAATCAGATTCTTCCATGTAAACTGAAAGAAGCAATATTTTAAAGCAGTTTTCTGATGTCTCTTACTTTTCTCATTGCTAAGACAAAACACCCAACACCCAAAGTTAAAAGAAGAAAGGTTTGTTGTAGCTCATAAATTGTGGAGTTCATAATTGGCAGGGTGGCATGGCATAAGGGCACTGTAGAGGAGAAACAGTTCATGGCTGTCAGAAATCAACAAATGACCAGCAATAACAATGACGGTTCTCTTTCTATGTTTTATTCAGGCTCCCTAACCTTAGGGCCAGCCACCTCCTAAAAACCCCACCTATGACTACATGAGGTTGGGGGGGGGCATCTAGACATAAGCCACAGCTAATATTTGGGTAATGGTTTTGGAGATGCACACAAGTAGAAGACTTGAGTGAAGCCTTATGAAAGAAGCCAGTGTCATGGTTTGAATATTGTAAAGAAAATTAGGGAGGTAATAACAGAATGTTGAGTACTATTAAGCTGACAAACCTCTGTGATTAAATATAGGCTATAAGTAAGTATTAATAAGTGTAAGTATTAATATGTGCTAATGTTTATATACTATATATAAACTAATATAAGTTAATAAATTTTTAATCAGTATTTTAGTTTACTTTTTAAATTACTGTTTTAATTTTTATGATCTTCAGTTCTTTGTGAAAATAGAGATTGCCTGTTTAATCTGACTGGAAATGAGAAATTGGATTTTTGTGGGCCAGGGTTGTAGGTCAGTGGCAGAAAGAGAGAGAGGGAAAGGGAGAAGAGGGAGGGAATGAGGGAGAAAGGAAGGAAGGAAATGGGTTTTTATAAATAAATAGTGATCACTGTTCACTCTATGCATCTTATACAACTAATGGATTCATCACTGAACCTTTTCATAAAACCACCTTTTATTATGACAAGAGTTGTGGAACATTTCTCTATTTGACTATGAATAAAAAATTTTAATGCCATTTTCTTTAGTGTTTGTTGCTCTTGGAAGTATAAATCGTGTGTGTGTATGTGTGTGTGTGTGTGTGTAGTGCATTTATTCTATTTTTTCCTCTTTCCTAGTGGTGTTAAAGAGGGAAGCCACACTTGTAATGCTTAGACAAGCAGTATCGACTGAGCTATTCCACCAGCCATCTATTTCTTAAGAGTTAGTGATTTAAAAAATAATGAGCCCTTATCTGTACTGATACAAACTTGCTTGGTTAATCAGATGAGGTGGCTCATACCTGTAATTCAGCACTCTGGAAGCTAAAACAAGAGGATTCAAAGTTGCAGGCCAACCTGAGCGATTTAGCAAGTTAGTGAGACCTTGTCTCTAAAAACAGGAAGGAGGGACTGAAGGACATATAGCTCAGTATGAAGGTTCTAGGTTCAGCTACTACATGAAAACTCTTTTCTTTGTTAATCTAGTCTGAAAACAAGATGTCCTATGTATCTTTGAATTACTGTATGATTGACTTAGCTCTAATGTAATTTGCAAACTGCAAAATACAGTATACATAAAGCATGTTATAGATATTAACATTATTATAAGCATAATGTTAGTTAAGATGTTTATCATGAACTAACTAGTACCTTATTGTGTTCCAGTCTCCATCATCTCTTAAGGCAGTGGTGTTTCATGCACAAATATGACTTAAACATGCTAGGTTGTAATATCATGTATTACTAGATATAGTGGAATTCAAATGTAGTTGAATAGAATTAGTAAACTTCTTTTTTGTCAAATGCCTTTCAATTTTCATAGAAATACCTGTTTTCATAAAAATTATACTGGCTCAAAATAGTTTTTTCTTATAACTTCTTTTGTGTGTCTTACATCAACCTTAGCAAAAGAAAAAGGAGTGGAGTTTACATTAGAAAATTCCACCCTGACGTTGCTCTTAAACTTCTTTTTTTTTTTTTAAGGTGCATAGAGTGCACCTTTATTTGCCTGGCGTGTTTGTCATTATGCTTCTAAAGATGAAAATATTAAAAACGGATTTAAATTCAGGGATATATTTTATTACAGTTTATTTCCTGAGGAAATGAGTCTTAATACATCTACACTAAACTCAAACTTCTCCCTTTATAAGGTGTTTTTCCTAATATATTTTAAGCTGAGTTATAGCTTGATTTAGACAGGATAATCAACTTAGAAATTTCTCAGTACCTGGTCAAGACACCTACATTTTCTTGTACAGTGTTTTAGGAAAAATATATCTGATTATCCCCAGTGTATGTTTGAGGTAGTGATGTGATTATAAACCTCTGTAAAATTATTTTTTCCATATTGTATTTTTCAGGAAGACTTCTTAGATCTAACAGTAGCAGTTAAAAATATTTCTGGTTTGGAAGATGCACTTTGGAATATGTATGTAGAAGAGGAAATCTTTGACTATGACAATTTATACTGCTGTGGAACTTGTGACCGGCTGGTCAAAGCAACAAAGGTAACGATGCCTGTCTTTTCCTATGGGACTCACATAGTACTCGGTAGCAGAAAAGTCTGTCAGCTGAATTTTCCTTGTGTGAAAAAGTCTAGGGAAAGCCAACATGGTAGTGTACCCCTTAACCAAGCACTTGGGAGGCTGAGGCAGGAGGACTGCAGGTCCAAACCCAGCCTAGGCAATTTTAGCAACTTAGAAAGATCCTGGCTCAAAATAAAGAAAATAAGAAAGGGCTGGGGATGTAGTTCATTGTGAAGGCCATAAGTTTAATCGCCAGGACACAAAGCAAAACACATTTGGAGGATATAAATGAAGCTCTTGACCAAAGAAAACATTGATTTTATCTATTTTAAATTTTTAGGATAAAGAGTATATTTACAACTTTCAGTCTAACAGTTCTCTCAATGTTGTCCTCTTCCAAGAGAACTTCATACCTCAGTTTCTTACATATATGCCTTTTAATATAAACTCCCTGCTTTTGACAAATGACTTTGTAAGGAAGGTAGTATGGGTTTGTCTGAGTGCTCCTTTGTTTCCTACTGTGAAAAACAGGTGTGACTCACCATGTCAAGCTTTAGTGTTTTTCTTTAAAGCAGGAAATTAAAACAAAACATAAAAATCTTAGCTACTTTTGAATTTAAGAGGAGGTACAAAACTTTTAAATAGTCATACTTGTGAAAGCCTAATGAAAGCTGTGGATCTTCTCCCCTGCAAAGTACATTGACACAATTTTCCTACCACTTCATGGTCTCACTCCAGTGCTTCGCTCCATGAGAGCTGTGTGACTGTTGGATGATTACCTATTGGTAACATCATAGATCAAGGCAAGAGGCCAGGAGTTGGGTACTAAATAGGTACAGCGGGAGAGGGAACAGCCAGTTTTGACATGCTCATCAAATAACATTTTGAAGTAGCAACAGTAAAAACATAAACCAGCATGTAGAATTTTAGTTGTAAGCATAAGTGAGTAATGTACCCTCAGTCCCATAAAATGGAGTTAATATCAAGAGTTGGCAGGGCCAGAGGGTTAGCTCAGTGGTTCCAGCGCCTGCCTCGCAAGCGCAAGGTCCTGAGTTCGATCCCCGGTAACCACATATAATGCTGGGCATGGAGACACGCCCACCAACAATCAACACCGCATACCACAATGCCGGGCGTGGTGGCTCATGCCTGTAATCCCAGCACTCGGGAG
>PVIC010036317.1:0-18636 GCA_004025085.1 Thryonomys swinderianus
TGGCTCTGAGCTCACTATGTAGCCCAAGCAAGCCTCGAACTCAGCAATCCTCCTGTCTCTGCCTCCCGAGTGCTGGGATTATAGGCGTGAGCCACCACGCCCCACAGCATGCAGGTTTTTTTCTACTGATACCCCCACTATATTTAAACTGTTGCTCTCAGATCTAACAACCCTGCATTCTAACTCCCATGGTGAACTGTAAGTCTAGGCTTCATGTCCTCCAGTTTCATTTCATGTCCTCCTTTGGCTAAGGGCAGCCATTTTTTCCTCCCCCTGCCTTTGGAGATCAAAAGATAAAAACACAGTGGAGGATAAACTCTGCTGTTCTCTGACTCTTTAAAACTCACTTGTCTCTTAGTCACAGTGGAGGATAAACTCTGCTGCTCTCTGACTCCTTAAAACTCAGTTTTGTCTCAGTCAGATAAAAGGTAACCCTTGAAGGTCACATCTTTATATTATTACTTGCTCTATGTCATTGGATTATGTCACCATCTTTAAAGATCACTGTAGAGAAAAAAGTGATTCATATACACAGATAAAAATCTTTTTAACTTACTCTACTCCATAATATCTCTCTCTAAAAAAAGATATATTTTTCCTTTGAAGATTTTGTTAAAATATTCCTGAGCATGAAAGAATTTTCTTAAAGTCGGAATTTTCCCACAAACAGCTTTAACATAAGTGAGATTGAGTATTTGAAATTTGTAATAAACAAAATAAATACTATGAAACTATGCATTATAAATAGCAATACATGACACAATAAACTCTTTCAGACTATAAGTTTCAGAAATATAGCACAACAGATACTCTAAAAGGCTCATTCTAAAATGTTACTAGGTCTTGAATAAACTGTAATAGATATAAATTTTTATTACTTACTCTCCAGAAAGTTAGGAAAGTCTCAAGGAGAAAAAAGTCAGCAAGTTAAAACAATAAATGTTTCTCTGATTGAAAATGTTAACACTGTTACCGTCAGATCATCTACTAAGGAAATGATTAAGGAATTGGTGAGATTTGGTCCCCATTAGTTGCCAATTATGAGATATCAATTTGGGTAATTTCAAAGGGTGTTGAAGCATTCCTATGTCAGTAATACTCCCCAACAAATACAAAGGAAAAATCTATGGAAAAAAAGTCCTGGATACAGAGCCCTCAAGAATCTCACAGATTAAAAAAAAACGAGATCTTCTAATAAAAAAAAATTTACAAAACTCACATAAGGAAATAAACAAGTTTAAGCAAGAATGTCCACAAGTAAAAAACAATATTTGAAACCCAAACATTTAAAATATTTTCAAAATCAAAATTTAAAGTTGCTATTATGAAATACTTAGAGTAATAAAAGAATTTTAAATGAAGTAACTTACAAAACTAATCAATTTTTTTACAAAGTTTTTACAAAAACTAGTCAATTTTTTTAATTTTTAGAAATAAAAAATGTAATAAATTAAATTTAATACCTAGGTTAAATAACTAAAAAAATAAATCATGAAATGAAAAATGAATCTGAAAAAAATACCTCACTTTTAAGACAGGAAAATGAGGTGAATACTTAAGAAATTAAGAGATGCAGGCAAAAGTGAAACTTGAACCCAATCAGAGCATCTAAAACAAAAAATAGAAGAAAATCAAGACTGAAAACAGGTAAGAGTTTTGTAACACTTAGAAAAAAATGTATCTACAGAAACAGGAAACAACATACTAAGTAGTATAAAAAATTAAATTCAAGAATACATTATGGTTAAACCAAAGACCACAAAAAGTGCTGAGAAGGCCGGGCATGGTGGCTCACGCCTGTCATCCCAGTGCTTGGGAGGCAGAGACAGGAGGATTGCTGAGTTCGGGGCTTGACTGAACTACATAGTGAGCTCAGGGCCAGCCTGAACTACAAAGCGAGACCCTGTCTCAAAAAAAAAAAAAAAAAAACGCTGAGAAGAAGGCTAGGAATTTAGCTCCATCCCACCACACCTGCCTTGCAAGTTGCAAGGTTTTGCGTTTGATCCTTGATATCAAATTTTTTTTAATTTTTTAGAATAAAGTAAAATAAATCACTGAGATCTTGAAGGTATTGAAAAGGCATAAAATCACCTCACATATTTGAAAACAGCAAGCAAATCTCTCAACAGCAACAATGGAAGCTTGAAGTTAGTGTGATAATACTTCAAAGTACTGACAGAAAGTGACAGGCAACCTGTAACAGTGCCCATAGAAACTATCTTTCAGGGGCTGGGGATTTAGCTCAAGTAGTACCGTGCCTACCCTAGAAGCACAAGGACCTGAGTTCAATCCCCAGTACCACAAAAAAAGAAAAGAAAAATGATCAGGAAAACAAAAACCTGAGTGTTTATCACCAAATAAAACTTCTAAAAACTATACTTCAGGTCTCAAATAGACTTTTATTAGACATGCACTCTCCTTCAAAGAGAAAAAAAAATTTTTCCATTGCTGGTAGACAAAAATAATCTTTTTTTATGTACAAATCATAAATATACCTAAGTATAAATGACATATAGTATATTTATGTTTTAAAACTTTTGGATGGAATGAGAGGAAAATTAGGAAAAACATATCTTAAAATGTCTCCTGAGGGCCGGAGGGTTAGCTCAGTGATTCCGGTGCCTGTCTTGCAGGCGCAAGGACCTGAGTTCAATCCCCGGTAACCACATATAATGCTGGGCATAGAAACACACCCACCAACAATCAACACTGCATACCACAATGCTGGACGTGGTGGCTCACGCCTGTAATCCCAGCACTCAGGAGGTAGAGACAGGAGGATTGCTGAGTTTGCGGCGGCTTGCCTGGGCTCCATAGTGAGCTCAGGGCCAGCCTGAACTACAAAGCGAGACCCTGTCTCCAAAAAGCAAAAAAAAAAAAAATGTCTCCTGAGAGGGCAGAGTCAGTAATAAAAAGGTAGAGAAACACTGATCTAAAGCAATCTTTTAAAACTTAATATATAATGAGTTTATTTAAGATGATTAGGTTTAATATCAATTTTTAAAAATCAATTATATATAAGA
The DNA here is from genome assembly GCA_004025085.1 of Thryonomys swinderianus. Classification (NCBI taxonomy): domain Eukaryota; kingdom Metazoa; phylum Chordata; class Mammalia; order Rodentia; family Thryonomyidae; genus Thryonomys; species Thryonomys swinderianus. Next base: position 3,024 of record PVIC010036317.1, read on the forward strand.
AAGCTAGGTGTGGTGGCACTCACCTGTAACCCCTTCAGTTGGAGGGCTGAGGCAGGAGGATTGCCAGAGGTTTGAGACCAACCTGGGCTACATAATCAGTTCAGGCCAGCCTGAAGTATAAAGCAAGACCCAATCTCTTTAAAAAATTTAAATTTAAAAAAAGGACCCAATGCCGGGCGTGGTGGCTCACGCCTGTAATCCCAGCACTCGGGAGGCAGGGACAGGAGGATTGCTGAGTTCGCGGCGGCTTGCCTGGGCACCATAGTGAGCTCAGGGCCAGCCTGAACTACAAAGCGAGACCCTGTCTCCAAAAAAAAAAAAAAAAAAAAAAAAAGGACCCAAGGCCCACGAAACAGACTGGGCAGGTAGGACACTGTGGCAGTCACTCACCCAGCCACCACTGACTCATACCCCAAGGTCCACAGCCTTCCTGCTATTGAAGCCATACCAGAGGCCCATGGAGACAGACCAGGCAAGTAGGATGCTGCAGTGATCATGCACTGAATCTCAACAAGGGGGCCAGGCATTATTGACCAGCAGTCAGGCCTGCAGCTCTTCTATGACCAGGCTGGGAGTAGAAGGCCTTGGAATCTCCATTTCCTGATGGGCCTAATGGATCCTAACTGTTATATAGGGAAGAGCCTCCAAAGACACAACCTGATTGATTGTGGACACTGAATAAGTGTGGCTGTGGTACTGAAACCTAAACAGAGGTTCTCAAGGAGTTGCTCCACCTAGTCCATCATGCTGAAGAAAATAATCACTGGAAGAGTGAGGGAATCCTGTTGACTACAGCCACTGGTGTGTCGGTGAAGTCAGTTCCACCCACAAGATCCTGGACTTGCAGAGTTCAAGCCTGTAGGAGTTCACTAAGCTCAACTCAGGTATTATACTCAGAATATAGACAAGGGATGACAGCCATCTCCCTGTGACTAATCAACTTTGATCTTCACGCTATTATTCATATTATCTACAGGAGACAACACAGCTGCATTGTGAAGGACCATTTTAGCAGTGTTCTTTGCTTTGCTTTACTGCTGCTGCTATTGTTGTTGCTGTTGTTATTCTTTTTCTTTCTTTGCTCTGATCTTTCTTTCTGTCATCTCTCTACTATGCTGTTGCTGAATCTGTCTACATGAAGTTTCTTCTCCTCTCAACTACTCTTATTTTTTTTCTTTTTTTTTTTTTGTTTGTTTGTTTGTTTTAAGACAGGGTCTGGCTTTGTAGTTCAGGCTGGCCCTGAGTTCACTATGTAGCCCAGGCAAACCTCGAACTCAGCAATCCTCCTGCCTCTGCCTCCCCAGTGCTGGGATTACAGGCGTGAGCCACCACGCCCGGCACTGTGGTATGTGATATTGATTGCTGGTGGGCGTGACTTACCCCACCCAGCATTGTATGTGGTTACCGGGGATTGAACTCAGGACCATTATGCTTGCGAGGAAAGCGCTGGAACCACTGAGCCAAATCTCCAGGCCTCAACTGCTCTTATTTTTACAGAAGAGGGAAAATAGTCTCCTGTTTACCTGCTGCTTCTAGGTACACATATTTGCCTCTTGTTCTCTCATTCTCTCCTGTCCTCCAGTCAGAATCAATACCTAGAAGTAAAAATGTTTCAGTATTCACTACTTTCTCTTCTTTCTGTATTATTGTAGGATATACAAAGTTTCCAGTCATCCTGTGGTTCTTAATAAATTCTGTCTTATATTTTCCCTTTTTGCTTCTGTTGTCCTCTAGCATCTATAAAGTTCTTGAGAACTATGTGATCTTTATAGATACTCTATCCCTATTTCTAATCTTTCATGCTCCATCTCTCTACCTCCCCAACTCCCCAGTAAACTTTAATTCCCAAAGGGAAGTACTGCTATTTTTAAGGACCTGTGTTGTAAACACATTTCTGATTAATTCTAAATCTTGGCATATGGTCCTAGATGTAACTCATGAAGTTAAAAGTATCAGGATAATAGTTGCCAAATATTATTATTTCCTATGCTGTGTTCAGTAGTATTGATGAAACTGGCTATATTATGTCAAAAAGATAAGGTGACTATTCTGTTTAAATACCTCCCATGATGTGCCAGAACTGAGAATATTTAAGGGCCATTACAGATCCAAGAAGGATAACTCAGGAAGTAGCCATCTCCTAAGGGATCCAAATACTAGGAAGAAAGAGATTTGCAACAAACATTGCCCAGACACCAGGCAAAGAATTAAACAACATCAGCAACAACAAAAGAATAGAAATGAGAAAAATTCAAAAATCCAGATAAAAGATCATCACCACAGGGGAATGCAGGGAAAAGGGAAATGGACCAAACTGAAGCTCAACCACCAGGATGGTAACAAAAGCAGACCTAGTAAAATGGAAATTAGAATTAATCTCTGAGATGAAAACAGAGATACTGCCCATAGTGAAAGATATGATTAACAATGCTATAGAAGAGTTTAGGGACACGATAGAATCTGGGATAGCAAAAGCAATGGAATCTGTTAAACAGCTTCAGAGTTCAAGGTAATTAAAAACATGAAGGAAAGTTTACAAAGTAGGATGATTGAAGCTGAATATCAAATTTTACACCTGGAGGACAGGATCCCAGCCAATGAACAGGAAAAGTATAGTTTATGGAAAATGGCAAGGAACCATGAGAAATCAACCCAACAGCTCCTAGACAACTCAAAAAAGAATAACATAAGACTGATTGGAGTCACTATGAAAGAAGGAGACAGTGCAAAACACATTTTTAAAAAAACCTGTTCACATATATAATGTCAGAAAACTTCACAGGAAAAGGAAAAGAATTCTACATACACATAAATGAGGGATGTAGAACTCCAAATGGCCATGACATAAAAATATCTACACCTACACATATAATTATCAAGGTTCCAGATATCCAACAAAAGAATGAAATGCTGAAAGCAGTTAGATAAATGAAAAAATAAAACACATATGAAGGGAAGCCCATCAGGATTATAGCAGATTTCTCAACCCAAACACACAATGTAAGGAAAGTCTGGAGTGAAGTGTTTCAAACATTGGAGGAAAACTACCTTCATCCTAGATTGATGTACCCTGAAAAACTGTCTTTCAAAATCAGTGGGGAAATAAGATACTTCCATGACAAAGAACACCTGAAAAACTTCACAAATACAAAACCTGCACTCCAAAACATTCTAAGAATATCTTGGAAAAAAGCAATGAAAGTTAACAAACCCACAAGGCCCAATAGAGTGAACACATTGGGAAATACAAGAAACTGAATGGGAAAGGCAAAAGCAAAGAATAAAAGAGCCAAGAACAGGAAAACATGATAGCTATAAGGCAGTAGATATCACTCGTAACCATTAATCTTAACGGACTCAATGCACCAATTAAAAGACAGACTGGCATTATGGGTTAAGAAGAAAGATCTTACAATTTCCTGCATAAAAGAACACATATAATTAAAAAGAAAGCCATATTGTTGGTTGTCTTTTAGCAGTGCCAGTGACTTCTTCTGCTGTGCAGCTTTTCAGTAGGATGAGATCCCATTTGTTGATTCTTTCTGCTAGTTCTTGTGCTATAGAGGTTTTATTCATAAAGTCTCTGCCTAAGCCACCGTCTCCAAGAGTTTTGCCTAATCTGTTTTCCAGCAGGCTTATTGTTTCTGTTTTAATGTTTAAGTCTCGTATCCATTGTGAGTTTAGTTTTGTGCATGGTGAAAGAGATAGGTCTAGCTTTAGCCTTTGGCAGGTTAAAGCCCAGTTTTTCCAGCACCATTTGTTACAGAGGCTGTCTTTCCTCCATTGAGGATGTTTGGCTACTTTGTCAAAGACAAGGTAGCTTAGTGTATCTGGGGTTGTTTCTGAATCTTCTCATCTATTCCACTGGTCCTCGGGTCTGTTACTTTGCCAGTACCATGCAGTTTTTATCACAGTGGCTTTATAGTAGAGTTTTAAATTGGCACCACTAAAAGACAGCCAACAACATGGGAAAAAATCTTTACTAGCTGTTTATCAGACAAAGGGCTATTATCTACAATATATAAAGAACTTAAACAGGTCAGCCTCCCCAAGTTTAAAAACCCAATTCAAAAATGAGGATCTGAAATGAGCAGACACTTCTCAGAGGCAGAAGTCAAAGCAGCTAAGAATCATATGAAGAAATGTTCGACATCACTGGTCATTCGAGAGATGAAGATGAAAACAACACTGAGATTTCATCTCACTCCACAAAGAATGGCTGCTATCACAAAATCAACCAACAATAAATGCTGGCTTGGCTGTGGGGAGAAAGGAACCCTTCTTCACTGTTGGTGACATTGCAGACTTGTGCAACCATTGTGGAGATCCATGTGGAGATTTCTCAGAAAACTAGGACTAGGGGTCCCATTTGACCCTGCTATCCCCCTGCTAGAAACATACCCAAAAGAATTTTTAAAAATCACATTGGAAAGACAGATGTATACCCTTGTTCACAACAGCTCAGTTTGTGATAGCTCAATCTTGGAAACAACCCAAATGCCCATCAGCTGGAGACTGGATAAAGAAGATGTGTTTTTTTTTATAAAATGGATTATTATTCTGCCATAAAGAATGATAAGATTGATTCATTTATGTGCAAATGGATACACCTGGAAGACACACTAATGAGTGAAATCAGTAGATCACAGATAGGCAAATACCAGATCTTCTCTTTGATATGAGCACATGTAGATGCAAATGAGCTCTAGAAAGTATGACAGTTTTTTTAGAATGAGAAATTTCCAAAGGAAATTTGGTGTGGGGATATAATGAGGGGAAGGAATAAATATGATTCTGAAAGAAAATAAAAGAACATGTATATAGGGGGTGGGGAGGTGTGGGTGGGTGGGGATTTGGGTAAAAATGAGAATTGACTTGTGTCATATATTGGTACAAATTCCCCAATGTTATGTGTGATTGTGAGATGTATATAAATTGTACCAATAAAGAATTCAACTTTTTAAAAAAGCCATAGACTGAAAGTAAAGGAATAGAAAACAATTTTCCATGTGACAGGAAATACAGAAAAGCAGGAGTGGCTACCCTGTCTATTTTGCAGACAAAATAGATTTCAAACCAAAACTGATTAAGGGAGACAAAGAAAGTCACTATATTCTTATACAGGGAGCTATCAAAGAGAAAGAAATAACAATCATAAATATTTATGCACCAAATTCTAATGCAAACAACTATATAAAATAAATAATGGATAAGAAAGTCAAATAAACACTATCACAATAGTAGTAAGGGATTTCAGTACCCCATTGTCACAACTACACAGATGGACTTGACAAAAAAATCAATAAAGAAATACTTGAGGTAAACCTAACTTTAGAACAGATAGACTCAATAGATGCGTACAGAGTATTTCACCCAATGAAGTCAGAATATACATTCCTCTCAGCTGCTCATGGGTCATTCTCCAAAACAGATCACATACTAGTCCATAGAACATGTGTAAATGCAAAGGAATTATTCCCTATATACTGTCAGACCATAGCGCCTTGAATTGGAGTTGAACACCAGAAGAATTTCCTACAAACACATGGAAATTAAACAGCATTCTGTTGAACAACCAATGGGTCACAGAAGAAATTAAACAATTTTCACAATTAAATGAGAACACCAGTACAACATACAGGAACTTATGGGACACAAAGAAAGCAGTTCTACAAGAGAAATTCATAGCAGTGAATTCCTACACCAGGAAAACAGAGCAAGCTCACATAAATAATCTAATGATGAGCTCAAGCTACTAAAAAAGAGGAGCAAGGGCCAGAGATTTAGCTCAGTGGTTCCCAGCACCTGCCTAGCAAGCACAAGGTCCCTGGTTTGATCCCTGGTAACCATATACAACAATATTGGGAATGGTGACTCACACCCACCAGCAATCAGTACCACATACCACAGTGCCGGGTGTGATGGCTCACACCTGTAATCCCAGCACTAAGGAGGCAGAGGCAAGAGGACTGCTGAGTTCAAGGCTTGCCTAGGCTGCATAGTGAGCTCAGGGCCAGCCTGAACTACAAAGCAAGACCCTGTCTCAAAAAAAAAAAAAAAAAGAAAGAAAGGAGGGGCAAGACAAACCCAAAGTTCGTACTACAGAGGAAACTATAAGGATTAGAGCAGAAATTAATGCAGTAGAGACTAAAAGAATACAAAAACTCAACGAATTGAAGAGTTAGTTTTTTGAAAGGATAAATAAAGATGACAGACCTTTAGCCTCATCAAACAAAGGAAGGGAAAGGTTCAAATCTATGCTATTAGAAAGGAAAAGGGGGAAATCACCACCGATCCAGAGGAAATCAAGAGGATAATAAACATCTACTTTGAAAATGTGTACTCCAGTAAGATAGAAATTGTAGAAGTAATGGATGATTCCTAGAAATGTATGAACTTCCAAAGCTGAATGACAAAGATATAAAAATGTTAAACATTCCAATATCAATCTGTGAAATTAAAAATGTAAAAAAAAAAAAATCTACCAACAAAGAAAAGTCCTGGTCCTGATGGCTTTACTGCTGAATTCTATGGGTTCTTGTTTGTAGTTCATGCAGGCCCTGACATCACTATGTAGCCCGCTAGCCTCAAACTCACAGCAACTCTCCTGCCTCTGCCTCCTGAGTGCTGGGATTACAGGCATGAGCCACCATGCCTGGAATTGTAGTATGTGGTACTGGGGATCAAATTCAACTCTGGGCTTTGTGTTTGCCAGGCAAATGTCAGAACCACTGAGCTAAATCCCTGGCCTATATACAAAACATTTTTTTTTCAAGACTGGGTCTCACTTTGTAGTTCAGGCTGGCCTCAGCTCACTATGTAGCCCAGGCAAGCCTCAAACTCACAGCAGTCCTCCTGTCTCTGCCTCCCAAGTGCTGGGATTACAGGAGTGAACCACCATGCCTGGTATTGTGGTATGTGGTACTGATTGCTGGTGGGCATGAGTCACCATGCCCAGCATTGTAGTATGTGGTTACTGGCAACTGAATTTGAGATGGCACTTGCAAACAGATGCCAGAACCATTGAGCTAAATCCCTGGACCCTACAAAACTTTTAAAGAAGAGTTAATGCCTCTACTCAAACTCTTTAATGAAATTGAAAGGGAAGCAGAATTCCTAAATTCATTCCTGGAAGCAATGATCACACTGATTCCTAAATCAGAGAAGGACCCAACCAAAAAAGAAAACTAGACCCCAATCTCCCTGATGAACATTGATACAAAAATCCTCAATAAGATAAAGGCAAACAGAATCAGAGAATCATAAAGAAGATCATATACCCTGACCAAGATGGATTCACTCTAGGAAAGCAAAGATGCTTCAACATACATAAATCAATTAACATAATATACTATATTAACAGACTCAAGGACAGAAACCATATGATCATCTCAAGATGCAGAAAAAAACCTTCAACAAAATCCAACACCCATTCATGATTAAAACCTTACAGAAAATTGGAATAGTCTTTTTGTCAACCTGATAAAAGTCATTTATGAGAAATCAACAGCCAGCATCATACTAAATGGTCAAAAACTGAAACCTTTCACTCTAAAATCAGGAACAAGACAAGGATGTCCACTATCACCACTCCTGTTCAATATAGTTCTAGAAACATTAAGCACAGCAAATAGACAAGAGAAGGAAATAAAAGAAATAAAAATAGGAAATGAATAAATTAAACTGTCATTTTTTTGCTGATTACATGATATTCTGTATAGAAGATCACAAAAACTCAGCCACATGACTGCTAGACTTAATTGTCAGATTCAGTAACATAGCTAGACACAATGTCAGTGCACAAAAATCAAAAGCCTTCTTACACACAAATACCAGACTCACTGAGAAAGAAACAGGAGAAACAAATCCTTTCACAGTAGCATCAAAAAAAAAAAATGAAATACCGGGCCGGAGGGTTAGCTCAGTGGTTCTGGCGCCTGCCTTGCAAGCCAAGGTCCCGAGTTCGATCCCTGGAAACCACATACAATGCTGGGCGTGGAGACTCACGCCCACCAACTATCAATACCACATACCATAGTGCCGGGCGTGGTGGCTCACGCATGTCATCCCAGCACTTGGGAGGCAGAGGCAGGAGGATTGCTGAGTTTGAGGCTTGCCTGGACTACATAGTGAGCCCAGAGCCAGCCAGAACTACAAAGCGAGACCCTGTCTCAAAAAGGAAAAAAAAAAAAATGAAATACCCTGGAATCAATTTAACAAAGGATGAAAAACACCTCTTCTCTGAAAACTATAGCACTTTGAAAAAGGAAATCAAAGAGGATATCAGAAAATGGAGAAACATCCCTTATTCTTGGGTAGGAAGAATCAATATTGTCAAAATAGCCATACTTCCAAAACTGCTACATAAATACCATGAGATCCCAATTGAAATCTGAATAATTTTTTTTCACAGAACTAGAGAAAGCAATCCAAACATTCATCTAGAACCAGAAGAGACCTAGAATAGCAAGAGCAATTCTAAGCAACAAAGACACACCAGTGGTATCACAATCTCTATCTTGAAACTGTACAAGGCCACTGTAATAAAAACAGCATAGTGGGCCGGAGGGTTAGCTCAGTGGTTCCTGCGCCTGCCTCGCAAGCGCAAGGTCCTGAGTTCGATCCCCGGTGACCACATATAATGCTGGGCGTGAAGACACGCCCACCAACAATCAAAACTGCATACCACAATGCCGGACGTGGTGGCTCACGCCTGTGATCCCAGCACTCGCGAGGCAGAGACAGGAGGATTGCTGAGTTCACGGCGGCTTGCCTGGGCACCATAGTGAGCTCAGGGCCAGCCTGAACTACAAAGCGAGACCCTGTCTCAAAAAGCAAAAAAAAAAAAAAAACAAAAACAAAAAACAAAAAAACAGCATAGTACTGGCAAAGAAATAGACCCAAGAATCAATGGAACAGACTAGAAGATGCAGAAGCAAATCTGGACATACTAAGCCTCTTCATCTTTAACAAAGGTGCCAGACAGCTCTTAAATATAGCAGCAAACACCCAAGGAAGTTCAGTTCTGGCAGAGATTCATTTTCCTGCCAAAACTGATTAAATACCAGGTACCATCTAGGTACTGGTTATTTGTACAGAAATAAATGGGGTAAAATGCCTACCTTTATGTGAGTTTCCTAGAAAAGGAATCCAAGCGACAAATAAGTACATGAGTAAAACATATATTGAAAAACATATAGTGAAAAGTACTTAGGGAAAAAAAAGCCAATATGTAGCAAAGTTCAGTGTTGGGGTGAGAGGGGTTTGCAACACTAAATACAGCAGATAGTAGATGCAGGTTGAAAAGTAATGATCCCTATACTTACGGAGGGAAGAGTGCCTCATGTAAATAGAACATACAGCATAAACCCTGATGGTTTGTCTGTCCTAGGAAAAGAAAGGAGGGCATGATGAAGAGGAAAATAGATGATAAAGACCCAAAAGTCATACGAAATGAGATGGGAGCAATGGAGGAGACATGCTATGCTCTTTAAGCAGAGACTAGAGTGTGTGTGAGATGCAAAGAACAGTTCAGAGGCTGCTACACTACATTTGCACAGGTGAGAGCTCATAGCAGTGAGGACCAGAGAAACTGAGGTAGACAGAGTAATAGAATTCTGAGCATGTGAGGTCAGATTCTACTATCAGAGCCAACAAAAGGGAAGAGAGAAAAAGGCATAAACAGTATCATGGATCTCTTGGGATTTTTACTAATAATGATGCAGCCTGGGAGCAGCAAGAGCTATACCTACAGGTAAAGGACAGGAGGAATAAAAAAAGATGAGACTGGAGCAATAGGAAGAGACCCAAGAGGTGTGGGAAGATACAGCATCACCAATCAAGACAAGAAAGGGCAAAACAGCCTCAGCACAGGGAAGGTCCATCTGGCTCCCTGCCTGCCTCAGGAAAGCTAGCATCCAACACATGCCTTTGAGAAGGTAAACACTGTGACAGTCAAAACCTCTATTCCAGACCCAGGACCAGTGCAGTCACAGTCCCTCACTTAAAGGAGCCTCTGCACTAAGCTTAATGCTCTGCTGCAATCTCTTGAAATTATTAACTTAACAAAAAGCCACAGAGATTTTTTTCACCAGTGCCCCCCGCCAACAATGCAACTATTCCTGCTACCACATTCTCCACCCACCTGCAGTCAGGTGTACAGAACAGGTCCATGTGGGACACTCTGTAGGAAACACTGAGCCAGTGGGATTGAATGAGCCCCTGGTATCTTCTGGAAAGAGATGTACATTTGTGCCCTGTGTGGCACAGGGGTGATTGGCAACATGAGCACACAGCCCTAGATCAAAGGTATTGTTGGCCTCTTAGAAAGAAAATTTGAACAAAAACAATACAAACATTGTATATGGTTGAAAAACACAGCATTTGATCTCTCCATAGTTCACCTCTGTACTCCAAAAAACAGGCATGATCCCAACAACCAAGGTTGTTAATTGGTGCCAAAAATTATAGCCCAGCCATGGTGTGATGATTGATTCTGAGGCCCACAAAGGAAAACATTAATGCTGTTCATTTTCTTTATTCACTGTCCATCCACTGTTCCAGACCAGCCATAGTGAGTAGAGACTAGAAAATTTAATGTAAAATAATTCCTGTATTCTATGTAGACTTATTCCCCTTCCTCTGCTTCTAGAACTGTGACTACAGCAAGTTAAAGCATCCATTAATTTTGTTTTTCAAATATCATGCAATCCACTGTGGGGGGAGGGAGAACTGGCAAAAATTAATGTTTAAATATCATAAATCAAAAAATTATATGATGAACATGATTTGTTAATTTGCCAATGGCTGTTTAGACACCATCATGGACAAGGAAAGGTCTAAAACCAGTTTATTAAATTGGGAGACACATCTTAAAGCATTAAAATAATAAACATATTTTTACAGTACCCATTCCATATCACACAAACATGGGGCAAAGCCTTGTACTGCGACTCAGGGAGCTAACCTCAAAGCAGCTGTCTTAAATACAAAGATCAACTCACTACCAAATGTGTACCTATTACCTCTTAAGTACAAGCATTATTGAAAAGGATTGGCTCTTTCTATCAAAGGGCACAGCCTTGAGAGGAATGTTTCAGAACTGCTCTCATGTATGTAATGCTCTTCAGTAGTTACTGTCTTGCTTACATTACTGCCTGTCACCGGATGCCAAAGCTCCAGCATGTGATACTTCATCACACTGTCTCCAAACCCTGTCGTGCACTGATGTCATTTTCTCTCTTTCTGTCTGTCTCTTTGTCTCTCTCATTTTCTGTGTTTGTGTAAAACATGAAAAAGAAGTTAAAACAAGATACTGAAAAGACTCTTAGTAACTAGCTAACTATTGATACCTTTGAACACTAAATAGTCCTTCCAAATGAAAAAGATGTGAGGTCATGTGTCTCAAGCAGAACATGAACCTGGATATCTATGTAACACTAAAACATACACTGTAAAACCTAACTCCATCAAGGCAAAAAAACACTGGAAACTTCCAGTGAACTGTGCAAAAATCTCCTCTCTCCCCCCGCACTCAACAACAGATGTGTATTCACTCTACATGAGCCCAACAAAGTAGAAATGCTCATTTGTCAGAACAGAAAGACATCAGAATTATTCTGGAAAAGGTGTTGTGGTCTGAGACTCCTTATGGCTAATGCATTATCCACTAACATAGTTGTCCCACCTGATTACCCTCATTTGCTAGAAATTCATATTTGCCTTTAGGGACAAAGCCCAGCCAATAGCAAACTATCCTTTTCCTTGCTTTGCTACAATGATGCATAGCTCCAGACTCCTTTGTTTCTCCTGAAACATGATCCGAGAAACACAATCATGTCACTTACCTTTGTAAGCAGTAAGAGAAAGAAAAAAAAAATGAGAATTAACTGCTTTGCTTATAACCATGGGTTAAAATGACAGACTAAAACCAAATCTAGCTTTCTGCAGCAATTAACTAATGAGACTTGAATGTGTATGAAAGGATGTCCTTCCTCCAGCAGGTGTTTTTGGCATACTGGATTAAAAGCAGGAGATAAAGTTCATGTTTTATGACCCAATTTTCAGTGCATAACCTTATTTTAAGATAACACAATTGATATACTAAAAAAAAAACTTTGAGTCAGACCCATACCTATGTTAAAATAAGAGGTCATAATAAAAGAAATTTATTTTTCCGAGCCACTCCTTTATACTACATTAAGTACTTTGTAAGTCATTGCTTATTTCTCTTCAAAAGAGTACTGAATTTAAAAGGGATGCTTATCTAAATTATTTTAAGTATGGAAAGCAATTCCCAAGGTAGGCCTATGTTTATTTCAGGTAAAAACATTAACTTAAACAGAGGCAGCCAAGATTAAAAATGAAAGCATTTTGAAATATTTTAAAATTTACTTTGCAAATCAAAACATAACAAAATAACAACAACATAAAGATTCTAGAAATACTGGCTTCTCCAGGTTTGCTTCCCCAAAAAAGTCCCTCTGGTCTCTAGTTTCTGTTCTTTCAGTGCCCTTATACAATAACAGCTCCAGCATCAATTTTATTTGCAAAACTTTTCAGTAATCTTCACCCCCAACTCCAAGGACAATGGAGAATTTTCCTTTAAATAAAAAAAACTAAAATAATAAACATATTTTTGGAACTATAGCTGTCCAGATGATTCACCATGTCACCTTTTAAATAATGCATGCTTCAATTAGAAAATACTTGAGGTCCATATTAAGTTACTGATGTTTTAAAGCATCTTTCTCCTTCAATTGTTTTATGGTAACAAAGGCACTCTAAAGACCAGCAACCCTGCTGGCAAAGAGCATCTTCTCTAGTGCCTGGTTATAGACCTATTTCTACTTAGTTTATTCAACTTGCATGGCATAACAGCCTCAAGGATCATGAAGCCATCTTTTCAGAGTCTTGCCAGAAACTAGATACAAGAAACGGAATTGGTAATCAAAATATCTGGCCTCATAGAGTCATCAGGAATTATTTCGTTGTATGGATGATTTTTACAGAAACTTCCTATCTCATAGAAAATGTTTCAAAGAGGAAAAAAGAAAAAGCCACAAACTAACTTAACTAAATGAATAACAATTTTTTTTTTTTTTTGAGACAGGGTCTTGCTTTGCAGTTCAAACTGGCCCTGAGCTCACGATGTAGCCCAGGTAAACCTCAAACTCAGCAATCCTCCTGCCTCTGCCTCCCCGAGTACTGGGATTATAGGTGTGAACCACCACACCCAGCACTGTAATACTGATACTGATTGCTGATGGGTATGAGTCACCACACCCGGTGTTGTTGTATGTGGTTATCCGGGATCAAATTTAGGACCTTGCACTTGCTAGGCAGGCACCAGAATCACTAAGCTAAATCTCTGGCTCACAAATAACAATTCTGAATACAAGACCAGGAAGGTACAATGGAACAAAATATAATCATCAATCAAACTTAACAATTAACATGGATATGGACCTTAGAATATTAATAAGTCAAATCCAATAGTATATTTTTTTAAATTATACCATCATCACTTGAGTGTTACCCCAAAATGCTAAGGTGGTTCAAAACCAGAAAACTTAATAATGTGCAACATATTAATGAAGTAAAAGAAAATGAACCTCAGTTGGTGCTGATAGATCACTTTTTAAAATTAAACATCCACTCATGCTTTTTAAACACTCTTAGTGAATGCTGAATGGATGGGAATTTCCTTAATAAGGTTTTTAAAGTATCACCAACAACCTAGAGCAAGCACCATTCATCACAATGAAAATTCAGAAACACTGTGGTTAAAATAAAAATAAAACCGGGTGTGGTGGTTCACACCTGTAATCCCAGCACTCGGGAGGCAGAGACAGGAGGATTGCTGAGTTCCAGGCTTGCCTGGGCTACATAGTGAGCTCAGGGCCAGCCTGAACTACCAAGACCCTGTCTCAAAAACAATAAATAAATAAAATAAAAATAAAGATGCCCTGCTCTTTTGGTTTTGATCAATACTGGAAGTCCCAGGCAATACAGTAAAACAAAGAAGAGAAAAGCAAAATGTATGGAAAGAAACATTACTAGGCAACAATAACAATTACAACTTCAAATGTGCAATAGGGTCTTCATGTATAAACAATTCACAACAGCAGTAAAAAAATTAAAGAAAGAATGTAAAAGAAATCTTGAATAAATAAGATATACCTGGCCCATGGCTAAGAAACAAAAGGCACAGTTTTCCCAAGAACATCAGTGTGATCTAATGCCATGACAAAATAAATTTAGCAAATTATTTTAAAGATCATATGGAAGAATAAAGTTCTAGGAAGAGTCAATACTATGTTCAAAAAAAGAACAGGATAACAACTTTGGCAAATACCAAGGTTTAATAAGTTTTGTAATAATTAAAACAGCAATATATTAGAGAAAAAGTAGACAAAGAGAATAAAAAGCCTGAGAATATATGACAGAGGCTAGTTTACATGGCAGGAAAGAAAAGATAAAGAATTCAGTATAAACTGAACTGAGAATTTTAGCTTTTTATCTAGAAAGCAAAAATCAATAATCTTGTGACACATAAAAATGAATTTCAACTGAATTAAAGATTTAAATATGAAAACTGAAACTTTATATTGAAAAAAAGACAAAATTGGCTTCCATTTAACAACAGGAAGTCAAATTCATGTTAGTTTTCACTTCCTCTTTAAGATCCAGTAGGATAACAAACATTGAGCCTCCACAGCATAAAATTACAATAACAACAGATATGGAAAAATAAACAGCAGAGCAAAATTTGCAATTCAGTAGCACATCGGTAGCAGTAACTTAGCAGATCCAAGAAAGCCAAATTCTAAACTGTCAATGAAGAAAGCAGGAAGCACCTCTAATTCACTAGACACTCTCCCAAAGACTTATCATTTGCCCTGACTAATAACAATGGACAGGAGGTGGGAGTAAAGATGAACTATAAACAAGAAAATAGGTTAAAGTTTACTTAAGAAGCGCTTAAATACCCCAAATCCTCATCCTTACTTCACCCACTAGGGAAACTCCCCTTCCTGACCCAATAATTTATCAGAGGGTAAAAGAGAAAGTCTATGGGGAGGCAGGTACTTTTTACTTTATGAAAAGTAAAAGCCTTAATTCTGAAAGTTAAGACGATTAACCTTGTTTCTTCACTTGATTTCTAGAATTCTGGCAGCCAATCAAGGCCATAAAAGTCTTTTCTAGTAAAATAGTATGGTGTTAGTGAAAATATTCAGATTTAGAAAAGTATAGTGAGAATTTCTTTTTTAAAAAAAGGAAACGAAGCTTAGGTATATACAGAGGGTAGGAGGTTGGGAGGCAGGGGAATGGGAAAAAATGAGAATTGAGTCATGTCGTGTACTGGTACAAATTCTCAATGTTGATTGTGATCTTTTTTTTTTTTTTTTTTTATCTTTTTGGAGACAGGGTCTTGCTTTGCAGTTCAGGCTGGCCCTGAGCTCACTATGGTGCCCAGGCAAGCCGCCGCGAACTCAGCAATCCTCCTGTCTCTGCCTCCCGAGTGCTGGGATTACAGGCGTGAGCCACCACGCCCAGCATTATATGTGGTAACCGGGGATCGAACTCAGGTCCTTACGTTTGCAAGGCAGGC
>PVIC010036318.1:0-18622 GCA_004025085.1 Thryonomys swinderianus
GTCAGGGTAGTAGATAATCCTAGCAAGCTTGCACCTTTAATTCCACTGAAATTCAGGCTGGTTTTGTGCTTCAATGCTGGAACTCAGTTGGTTCAATCTGCAATACTCTGTGTGACTCCTCCTAATTTGAATTCAAATCCACCTCACCTTGAGGTTCGAGGGCTAGATGGAGCCAGCCTGCAGCTGCTCTGAGCTCTGGCCTCTCTCCAAGGTGGCTACCACCCAATCTCCCTCTCCTGGTGGACATTTGAACACAAATAATTCACCAGCCACTGAAGTCTACTGCATCCAATGCTCTGTTCCATGGTGCATCTCTCCAAGGAGGCCTCTGAGATCATCAGGAGTCACCATGTGACTGCAGGTTCAAGCCACCCTTCCCACTGTGAATCAGGACTCAGGGAGAAAGTGCCACCTGCCTCCTCCTTCTTCTACATTAAGGTCTCTTGCCTCATTCTCTGTGGGCTTCACTTCTTGCTTTACATCTGTGCTGGGTCCCAGTGACCCACTTCCCTCATTTTTCTCTTCCATACATTGCTACATTCCAGTGCTCAAAACACCAAATCTCAGAGAGGCTGTTTCTCTGCTGTTCACCACTTCACCATCTTCCAGGACATGCTTTTTGGTTCTTTTGAGACAAGGTCTTGGTATATAGCCCAAGCTGGCCTCACACTCACTGCAATCCTCCTGCCCCAGTCTCCCAAGTCCTAAGATTATAAGTGAGTGCCATCACAACTGGCTACTTTCTCTCTTTATGACTATGACTGCTTTAAGAGTACTTTATAGAAGTGGAGTCATGTAATTGTGTGTTCTCTTGTGTCTGGCTAATCTCACTTAGTAATGTTTTTAAGAGCAGGCATTTGATTTCTAAGTTTAAAGAAAAAAACCTGTGGGGCTGGGGATTTAGCTCAGTGGTTCTGGTGTCTGCCTGTAAGTACAAGGTCCCATTCCTGGTAACTGCGTACAACATAATGGGCGTGGTGACTCACTCCCACCAGCATCCAGTACCACATACCACAGTGCCGGGCGTGGTGGCTCACACCTGTAATCCCAGCACTTGGGAGGCAGAGGCAGGAGGAATGCTGTGGGTTCAAGGCTTGCCTGGGCTACAGAGTGAGCTCAAGGCCAGTCTGAGCTACAAAGTGAGACCCTGTCTCAAAAAAAAAAAAAAAGAACTTCACACATTTCCCCCACAGGTTAGAGGTAGTCTCAGCTTCTATTCCTGAAGGAACACTTCAATAATATCTCTAACTTCACTTACTCTGAAATGACTTTAGGTCATTAATTGTGGAGGTCACACAACTGGGCAGTACATGATCAGTCTCATACTACTTTTGCTGCAGATGAACCTAGGCTGTGTGAGCTATGATGATAATAGTTGCCATGGGCCAGAGATTTAGCTCAGTGGTTCTGGCACCTGCCTCTCAAGGGCAAGGTCCTGAGTTCGATCCCGGTAACCACATACAGTGCTGGGCATGGTGACTCACACCCACCAGCAATCAGTACCTCATGCCACAGTGCGGGTGGGGTGGGGTGGTGGTGGCTCACACCTGTCATCCCAGCCTTCTGGAGGCCGAGACAGGAGGATTGCTGAGTTCAAGGCTTGCCTGGGTTACATAGTGAGCTCAGGGCCAGCCTGAACTACAAAGCGAGACCCTGTCTCAAAAAAAAAAAAAAAGTTGCCATGGCTCCTTTTCAGGCCCTTGAAACCATTTCTGCTGAAAATACCAACTTTCACTGGGACCTATAAATGTCTGATGGGTGACAAATGGAATAAGAATTCTTGGTATCTGTGTTCTTACGTGGTGTCTGTCTCTTTCGCTGCCTTAATCTTTGGGATAGAGCCTACTCTACTCTGCAGGTAGGCTATCAATCATTTGAGAAATGTTTTGTCTAAAAAGTATAATATGGAATTACCTAGCCAGACATGGTGGTGCACACCTGTAACCCCAACACTCTAGGAGGCTGAGGCAGGGAAGGTGGCAGGGGAAAGCCCAGTTTAAGCAATTTAGTGTCTTAGGGAGACTTTGTCTCAAAATGAAAACCAAAGGATGGTTTCTAGCTCAGTGTGAAAGACCTGGACTCAATTCTCAGTACAAAAGAAGAAAAAGGGAGGAGAGGGGAGAGCATAGTCAGGCTAACCTGACCTAGACTTACCTAGCCTCTCCCCCAGTACAAGGCTAAAACACCTCTAGTCACCATGATTGGAAACACCAAGCCAAGAAGGGAATGACAACTGATGGCACCTGAATTCCTGGACAATCTCCTCCAATTCCAAGGAAAGATCTGAGTTTTCCTTCCCTTTATTAGCTTCTCACTCCTCATTATTCCTGTTAATGAACCAAGTTCCCTCTTCTCCATTCTTTGATCACCCAATAAAGCCTCTCTTTCTCTCCTACAAGTCATTTTTTTCCATAGGATGAGCTTCCCAACCTGGGTTCAGAATCATGCTTACCTATGACATTTTTTCCCAGTGCTAAGGATCAAACCCAGGGGCACTGTTTCACTGAGCCACATCCCTAGCGATTTTAAATTTTATTTATTTATTTATTTATTTGCTTGTTTGTTTGTTTGTTGAGACAGGGTCTCGCTGTGTAGTTCAGGCTGGCCCTGAGATCACTATGTAGCCCAAGCAAGCCTCATACTCAGCAATCCTCCTGTCTCTGCCTCCCGAGTGCTGTGATTACACGCGTGAGCCACCACACCCGGCACTGTGGTATGTGGTGTTGATTGCTGGTGGGCATGAGCCACCATGCCCAGCATTGTGTGTGGTTACTGGAGATTGAACTCAGGACCATTGCACTTGCGAGGCAGGCACCAGAACCACTGAGCCAAATTTCCAGCCCTTAAATTTTATTTTTAAAGACAGAGTCCCAGTAAGTTGCTCAGGCTGGGTTTGAGCTTGTGATCCTCCTACATCAGCCTTCCTCAGTGCTTGGATTATAGATGTGTGTCCCTGTGCCCGGCTCAACCTGTCACCTGCGAAGACAAAGCCAGTGTCTGGGCCTATGGCCACTGGGGCCAAAGGAAACTGAGATACGTTGCCCTAAAACTGTAGGCAAGGCTTGTTGTTGGATAATTCCAGAAACACAGAAGTGGATCACACAACTGTATGTGGCAGTGGATACCTGTTTGTCTTTTGAGGTAATGAGGGTGGAGCCCAGGGTTTTTGCACATGCTAGGAGAATGCTCTACCAGTGAGCTATACCTCCAGCTAGTTAGAAGACTAACTAAACTGGAAGTAATGTAGTCTGGGGTCAGGTATATGCCACTTATCACTGATGAAGGTAAGGGCTCTGGTTTAAAAAAAAAAAGAAAAGAAGAAAGGAAGAAAGAAATCTCAGTTCCAGTAGGAATTCACCATTCGTAGACACCTATTGGGATCCTTGTTTTTCCTTCTATCCTTCCCTCTCCCCGAGGAGCTCACAGAGAACAGCATGTTGCCTGCATTTCCCAAATCTGAGCTATTTAACAACTGGCTATTTTTGCTAATCTTTTGGATTAGTCTTTAGAACTTCCAGAGAAACACCGCCTTAAAAAGGAAATGTTTCTGATGTAGAACTTCTACTTGGTTGAAAATAGTCATGACTGGTTAAAAAACAAATAGCACTACGTAAGCTCCTGAATGAGCTACCTCAAAACTGATCCTAAGGGCTAAAAATAATTCCTCCACAAATAATAAGGCCTAGGCGCAGTGCCACACACCAGAGCCCAGAGAGCTTCCAGAGCTGGGGACATTCTGGGGTGAAGGACAGATCCACTCCTGGCTCAGTTTGGTCTGCCGTGAGGACTGAAGCTGGTACAGACGTGCACAACTCTAAACATCACACACAACCTCATGGATATACTCGATTATGTGCCAAAGTTAAATGGATTAGGGGAGTCATACAGTGGTCTTGGGCTTGTCTAGCATGGAGGAGGCCCCAGATTCTATCCCTAACACCACTGAATGAATGAATGAATGAATGAATGAATGAATGAATGAATGAATGAAACAAAACCAATAAAAAAGCCGGATGTGATTGTACATGCCTGTAAGGCCAGCACTCCGGGAAACTGAAGCAGGAAGGTTATAAGGTGGAACCCATCCTGGAAAACTCAGGGAGACCCCATCTCAAAAATTTAAAAAGGGTTGGGAATACTGCACCAAAAAAATAATAATAATAACAAAAACATCTGACACTGAGACTATGGTTGCACAAGTGGAAGAGAACTTTATGAAGTCTTGGGTAGCAACATCCTAAACTATATAGCATTACTGTCAGGACAGCTTCCCTGGGAGGAATGGGGAGTGGGGCACTGGTAGGGGTGGCAGTTCTGAGCTTGAGGGCCTTCGCCTGCAGGATATTTAGCTACTTCCCTACCCCCACACCCCCCACTCTGGCATTTAGTGAACCAGAAACATGAAGAGTATTTCCAAACATCCCTGGGGCTGGTGTAGCAACCCCACCTGGGTGGGGGGCTTGCCTCAGTCATCCCAGCCCCTACACCATCCTCTCCCCAGACTGGCTACAGTGTGTGGTCCTGAGCTGCACCTCACAGCTGGATTGAGATAGAATCCACACACGACACAACCCATCCTGACTTTCAGGATGTTCGCGGGGTTGTGCAAACATCACTATAACCCTTTTTAGAACAGTTTTACCACCCCCAGCAGAAACCCTGGACCTCTTAGTCATCACCCACTCTGTCCTTCCCACCCCGCCCTGGGCTCAGGAGATCACAAGTCTACTTTCTGTTTGCACTGATCATTCTATTCTGGACATTTCACATAAATGCAGTTTTGTAATTTGTGACTTTTTCATGTGTAGCTTCTTCCACTTTGCCGCATGCTTTTGAATTTCACATGAGAAAGGTATTGAGACTGAACTCTCCCCCCCCCACCACCTCTCTTCCTGTAGGCTTGAACCCAGGGCCTCGTACCTGAAAGGTAAGTGCTCTCTTCCCAATCCCTCTTCGTGACACTTTTATTTTCTAGTACTGGAAATTGAACCCAGGGTTTTTGCACTTAACTATATCCCCAGCCCAATGCCCCCCAACACCCTTTTTTGAGACAGGGTCTCGCTTTGTGGTTCAGGCTGGCCCTGAGTTCACTGTGCAGCCCAGGCAAGCCTCAAACTCAGCAATCCTCCTGCCTCTGCCTCCCGAGTGCTGGGATTACAGGTGTGAGCCACCATATCCACAACGTAGTGTGTGGTTACTGGAGATCAAGCTCTTGTGCTTATAAGGCAGATGCCAGAACCCCTGAGCTAAATTCCTAGCCTCTCCCCATCCCTTTTTAATTGTATTATTTGTTTGTTTGTTTGTTTGTTTGTTTTTTGGAGACAGGGTCTTTCTTTGTAGTTCAGGCTGGCCCTGAGCTCACTATGTAGCTCAGGCAAGCCGCCATGAACTCAGCAATCCTCCTGTCTCTGCCTCCCGAGTGCTGGGATTACAGGCGTGAGCCACCACACCCAGCACTGTGGTATGTGGTATTGATGGTTGGTGGGTGTGAGTCACCACACCCAGCATTGTATGTGATTACCGGGATCGAACTCAGGACCTTGCCCTTGAGAGGCAGGTGCCAGAACCACTGAGCTAAATCTCCGGCCCTAATTTTTATTTTATATTACTATTTTGAGAGGAGGTCTTGCCCAATCACTAAGCTGCCCAAACTGGGCTCAAACTTTAAAACTTTTTGCCTCAGCCTTTTACAGTGCTGGGGTCACAAGCGTATAACACGATACTTATCTCTCTCTTTCTTTCTCTTCTATCCTTTCTTCCTTCCCTTTCCTTTCCTTTCCTCCCTTCTTTCTTTATTTGTCAACTTCAGCTGACAGGACAAATTTCTGTATACAAGAGGCTTAAACAACAAAGATATCTCAGAGTTTTAGGGCTGGGAAGTCCAAGCACAGGTCCCACCATGGTCCAATTCTAGTAGGGTGGCTCCTGGCTCCTCCTGGCTTGTGAACCGCCATCTTCTTGTCAGATCCACAGTAGGCAGAGAGGGAAGCAGCTCTCTCCTGTCTCTCCTCTTGAGGGCTCCACCTTTACAACCAACCACCAGCCAAAGACCATCATGCTGACCATAGATTTCACCATATGAATTAGAGGGTACATATTTAGCCCATTACACAAATAATGTTATGTTGTATAGCTATACTACATCTTGTTATTCATTCATTGGTTGATGGATATTGTAGTTTTCTCTTCTTTTTGGCGGGGGAGGTGTTACTGAGGACTGAATTTGAACCCAGAGCCTTCACACTGAGCTACATTTCCAGAACATTTTTACTTTTAGAGAACAGGTCTCTATAAGTAACTAAGTTGCCCAGGCTGGTCTTGAACTTGCTATCCTCCTGCCTCAGCCTCCTAGCGTGCTGCTGGGATTACAGGTGTGTAATGTTTGTGAATTCTCTGGAGAATATACCTAGGAGGGCAATGGCTGTGTCATATGGTAAATTTTAGGCTGTGTCATATGATAAATCAAGCTATTTGAGAAATCGCCAAACTGTTTGCAATGCAGCTGCACCATTTTGCTGAGGGTTCCAATTTCTCCACGTCCTCTCCAGGACTTATTACATCTGATTACAGCCAGCCCTGTGGACGTGATTTGCATGTCCCTGGTGGCCGTCTCTTCCCTCCCCGTGAGCTGCTTACAGATTTGCCGGTATGTCCTTCTGCATTCCTACTGGAAAAGCAGATGAGTACAGCAACCCACACTTCCTCTCCCTGAGGGCTTTGCATTCATATAAACTTGAAAACATCATCTCATTCCTCAGAGTTAGAGACGGAAAGGAAACCAGATCAGTCCGACATCCATGATGTCACTCTGTCCTACCCAGTCTTTGTAGCACGTCTGGGAAGGAGATGGTAGAGTCTGGATTTTGGGAATAAGAAAACTATGAGCAACTGGGTATGGTGGTACATGCCTATCATCCCAGTACTGAGGGAAGCTGAGGCAGGAGAGTTGCAAGTTCAAGCCCTGCCAGGTGAAACTTACTAAGACCCTGTCTCCAAATTGCAAAATGTAAAAAGGCCTGGAGAGGTAGCTTCATGTAATGGCCCTGGATTCCATCCTCAGTACCATAAAAAGCATAATAAAACAAAACCCCCTGCTCAGACTGTTAATTATCTGTTCTTGAATAATCAGTTGATTATACGCCCTCAAAGTCAATGAATTGTTTTGTTTTGTTTGAGACAGGGTCTCGATTTGTAGTTCAGCTTGGCTTTGAGCTCACTATGTAGCCTAGGCAAGCTTTGAACTCAGCAATCCTCCTGCCTCTGCCTCCCAAGTGCTGGGATTACAGGCAAGAGCCACCATGCCCAGCACTATGGTATGTAGTATTGATGGCTGGTGGGCGTGAGTCTCCGCGCCCAGCATTGTATGTGATTACCGGGGATCGAACTCAGGACCTTGCGCTTGCGAGGCAGGCGCCAGAACCATTGAGCTAACCCTCTGGCCCATGAATTGTTTTTCTTTATAATTCTCCCCCATAGGCCTTTGAGGCAAGAAGGTAGGTGTGGATGGTCTTGGCTGTGGTGTGCCAACTCCTGTGCTATGCCTTGGACCTGGTTTGTCTCCAAGACTCCTGTTGGGAGGCTGGGCCTCCAGGGTGGCACCTCCTGGGAGATCCTTAGGCACCCTGCCCTTTGGCAGCAGAGAGCTCTGAGGTGGCAGCACAGTCCCGCAGACAGTGTGATCAGTGGGGCTGTGGGGAAAATCTTGGTCGTTCCAGCTGCTGCAACTAAATGTCACAGACGACAAGAGCTCACTTCTCGATTCCAGTACTGGAAATTCCGGGGTCAAAGGTTGGGCTGCTTCAGGGGCTCGGCAAGGGCCTCCTCCTGGCATGCAGTTGTCTTCCTCCTTCCTGGGTCATCACACCACAGAGAGCTCGAGCAAGTGGAAGTCTCTCCCTCCACCCGGGACACCAATGTCATCCTTGGGTCCCACCCCCCAGCGTCCCATCAAATCCTGGTTAGTTCCCCAAGGCCTCTCCTCCAAGTACCTTCACTTGGGGGTCAGGGCTTCAAAAAATAGATTTGACAGATATTTGCTTCATAATGGAGAGGGACACAGAGTGGGAAGAAGGCAGAGGAGACAGGGAGCAAGGGAGGAAGGGGGAGAGAGAGAGAGAGAGACTGACTAGTGTGCTTCCACAACCAAGCCTGGGGCTATAGAGTGCCTCATCACAAGACCTCAGCACATTTATTATCTCCATAACCTCTTTATCATGAGAAAATGAGCACATGCTACTTGAATGCACTTTGTCCCACAAGAGCCCATGCATTAGAAATTTAGTTTCCAGACTAACAGTACAGGGGAGGAGACACTCAAGAAGTGGAACCCAGTGGAGGGCATCTTTGAGCCATGGGGTTCTGTCTCAGAAGGGATTAAAGTAATCTTTATTAGAGGGTTCTTTTCTTTCTTTCTTTCTTTCTTTCTTTCTTTCTTTCTTTCTTTCTTTCTTTCTTTCTTTCTTTCTTTCTTTCTTTCTTTCTTCCTTTCTTTCTTCTTTCTTTCTGAGGGAGTTATTATGAAAATCTGAGATGGAACTGGCCATGGTGGTGCACACCTGTGATCCCAGTCCCCTGGGAGGCTAAGACAGAAGGGTCAAAAGTCTGAGCCCAGCCTAAGCTACTTGGTAATTTAGTAAGATCCTGCCTCAGAATTTAAGGAGGGCTGGGGACGAGGTCCACTGCAGAGACCCTGAGTTCCCTCTCCACTACTGCAAAAATATCTCTGGCTTTCTGTACGGAGATGGCAACGCTTGTCCCTGCAGATGCTGTTACCATTGCCAACTGCCATGATGGGACACGACCTATCACCAGAACTAGGTTAATGCCAGTGAAGCTCCAGAACTATGATATGAACTGTAGAACCCTCTTTCTTCCTATGTTGCTAAAATTGGGTATTTTGTTATAGTCACAAAAGCTGGCTAATACACATAAAAACCCACCATGTTTTCAGTATTGTAGATTGAATCCAGGGGTGTTCTCTCACTGACCCAAAGGCCCAACTCTGTTTTTATACTGAGATAGGGTTTTGGAAAGTCATCCTGCTGGGATATGAACTTGCAATCCTGCTATCTCAACTTAATACCTACTGTTTTTATGTGTAAGTATCCAGCTGAGAGGCACTAAGTACCATCCATGCCATTATTCAGAACATGTTCATCGGTCCAGATGGAAACTCCATGTTCATTAACCATTAATCCCTCATTCTCATATTTCTTTTTCCTCACTAGCTCCTCTTCTTTGTTCTCTTCATAATTAAAGTGAGACCTTTAACAGGATGAGCACTTAACACAGTACTAGGGAAACTGTACCTACTTTGAAGAAGGAGGAGCCCAGTAAACTACAGTTGGTGCTGCTAGCTTGGACTAAATAGGAGAAGCAGACCACATTCCAAAAAGGTGGGACAGGGAGAAAAGGGGGGAAGGTCTAAACCAGGCACAGTGGTCTAGGAGGATCACAAGTTCAAACCCAACCTGGGGAACTTAGCAACAGCCTGTCTTAAAATAAGACATTTTAGGGCTGGAGATTTAGATGAGTGGTCCCAGTGCCTGCCTAGCAAGCACAAGATCCTGAGTTCGAACCCGGTGACCACATACAGCAATACCGATGTGGTAACTCACGCCCACCACTAATCACATACCACAGTGCTGGGTGTGGTGGTTTATGACTACCATCCCAGCACTCTGGAGGCAGAGGCAGGAGGATTGCTAAATTTGAGGCTTGCCCGGGTTACATAGTGAGCTCAGGGTGAGCCTGAACAACAAAGCGAGACCCTGTCTCAAAATAAAAAGACATTTTTAAAAGGCTGGGGATACAGCGGAGTGTGATGACCCTGGATTCAACTCCCAGGAAGTTTGACACAAAGGGGAAGGGAGTCTGTTCACAGTGGGGCTGGGGACTCACGGAGTCAGGACTGTCTACAGAGCCTGGGAAGCCTCTAGAAAAAACCTGGGGCTTCAGCTTCCTCTGGCAGCAGAGCAGAGGCGCTGAGCTGTCCCCTGTCACCACTGCCTACAACAGTTTCATTTTCACTCTCAGCCTTCCCAATAATTTGCTGTTCAATTTGGTAGAAAAACACCCACTTAATAGCAAATCCAATTACCGTGGGTTTTCCTTGTTTGTCATTCTAAGGCGCAGGGGTTTTGCTTACAGTACAACTTAAAATAAATTACTTCAAGCAGCAAAGCGAAATCCAACTTGCTTTCTTTCCTGTTTTTTTTTTGTTGTTTTTTTTTGGTGGTACCAGGGATTGAACTCAGTCCTTTGTGCATTCAAGGTTGAGCTAAATCCCCAGATCCCAACTTGCTTTCTTATTTTGGGGCTGTTTCCACATCTCATTTGTTGTATACAGTTGGGCCATGGTGATAAGATTCTTTCTTGGGCTCAGAACCAAGTAGAGGGAGAGGAGAGGAGGTTGGATGACAGGTGCGAGGCCATCAGGGCCACTGAGGCTGCCAAGCAAGACAGGCAACAAGCCCAAATTCCTAGTCTGTCTGTACACACAGGGGAGAGATGCCCGGGGTAGCACAGGGCATCTGAGCTACACACTAGAAAGACAAGGGGTTCCAGGTCCTGAGGTGCCCATGCAGGCTGGGAGAGGAAATTGCACCTCTGCAGTCTGGTGCTGGATCTCAAATGCTTGTCCCCAAAACCTCAGTTCTTGGCATGGCCTGGCCGGCACATGGTAGCCCCATTTTCTGTGAGCTTGCAAGCCAAGGCCCTAGCAGGGTTCTTGAGAGAGAGGCTCCACGTGAGCACCCAAGTTCTGGAGCCCACAGCTGTCTGAAGGCCACTACCAAACCCCAGACCACTCAACTGCACAGGCATGGGGCCAACTCACTTCCCAGGCCCACGGGTGCTCGAGATCAGCCGCTGTCTCATGCAAGTGTTTTTCCGCAGAGTCTGGCGCACAGTCACGACGAAAGAGAGACATCCTCCGGAAAACAGAATCACCCCTGCGAGCAGTCCCAGCCTTGGCTTGCCTGCCTCCGTCTGCGGCACAGTTCTCACTCACACGAGGTCACTCAGCCAAGTGCTGTCGCCGGCTCTAATCATTTCAAGGAAATGAGTGTGTCTCCCCAGTGAGACAATCTCTCTGTTTTATGAGCCTCATGGAGTCCAATTCAGGGTCTGAGTGGACAGGAAACAACATTATTAATATTTGTCTGTCCTTTGTTTATGCACCCGAAAGCATCTAACTCTAAGCCAGTTTAAACTTCTTTTTCTTTTTGGTAGTACTGGTGATGGAGCCTGGGGCCTCTGCACTGAGCTACCTCCCCAGCTCTTTAAAATATAATTTTTCTTTTTTAATGACAGGGTCTCACTAAGTCCCTGAAACGCTCAGCCAAAGGCTTGAATTTGCCAATCTTTCTGCCTAAGTTTCCCAGAGGGCCAGGATTACAGGCAGGCGCCAACACACCCGGCCCACCTCACTTCATTTGCAGGACAGTCTGAAAGAGCAAGCTCTGCTTTCAGACCTAAGAAAATTGTCTAGGGTGGAGAAGGGATACCCCACCCCACACATCTCCAGGGAACTGCACAGGCCTTGAAAGAAGGCATCCACTTCCTGCCTGTGACTGTAAGATGCATTATGTCACAAGGAGAATAAGTTCCAAATCCTATTTTTGGGGAAAGATGCAATGTTGAAGGCAGTGAGAGAGAGGCCAAGTCCAGTCCAAACCTGGAAGGCACTCCAGGCTTCCTTAGAGAGGCTATGGTTTCAAGGGGACAGATGCCTTCAAAGATGCTCCAGGCCTCAGGCATCCACCGTCACTTCTGAAGGCTCCAGTGGCTCTGAAGAGAGTAGAGCACAGAAAGTTCTCACGGATCATCCTGTGCTGGATGGGCCCTGTCACCGCCAGAGCCAAGGCTAATCTTTAACATTGTGTGTGTCTCCTGGGGCATATGTGGAAGATGTCCTGTTCACTCTCCCGCAAAGCCATGCTCCACTACTGCAACTAACACAACGGGGACTCAAAGGCAGAGCTCTTGCAAACCACACACAAGGGCCCAGCACTTAAAATGCACAACCAGTGCCGGGGGTGGTGGCTCAAGCCTGTAATCCCAGCACTCGGGAAGCAGAGGCAAGAGAATTGCTGAGTTCGAGGCTTGCCTGGCTACACTGTGAGCTCAGGGCCAGCCTGAGCTCACTGGCTACAAAGTGAGACCCTGTCTGAAAAAAAAAAAAGGCACAACCGGAAGAGACAGATTTGCCTATGTCTAGCCAGGCCTACCTGCTGTCCAAGGGAGCTCACTGTTCCAGTGGGAGTGTCTGCTACACCACTCACTGTACCGTAGCCACCAGCTAACATGAGAGAGAAACTAAACTGTATTTTCTTATTTATTTGTTGTTTTGTTTTGTTTGCAGTATTGAGGATTGAACCAAGCGCCTTTGTACTCAGTTATCCCAAGCCCTTTAAAAACAGTAATTTTTTTTGAGGGCCGGAGGGTTAGCTCAGTGGTTCTGGCGCCTGCCTCGCAAGCGCAAGGTCCTGAGTTTGATCCCCAGTAACCACATACAATGCTAGGCGTGGAGACTCATGCCCACCAGCAATCAATACCACATAACACAGTGCTGGACATGGTGGCTCATGCCTGTAATCCCAACACTCGGGAGGCAGAGACAAGAGGATTGCTGAGTTCGAGGCTTGCCTGGGCACCATAGTGAGCTGAGGGCCAGACTGAACTACAAAGCGAGACCCTGTCTCAAAAAAAAAACAATAATTTCTTTGAAATTTGGTCTCCAGCCAGATGTGGTGGTGTACAGCACTAATTCCAGCCCTATGGAGGCCTGAGGCAGGATAGCTGCGAGTTCAAAGCCAGCCTGAGCTATATAGCAAGACCTTGCCTCAAAAAAATACAGAAATGGAATAATAAAATTGCCTTGCCCTTGCAAGGCAGGCGCTGGAACCACTGAGCTAAATCTCCATCCTACTTGTCAATTCTTTAAAATGAACATGAACTGTAAGCAGTCACATGGGTTGAAAAGTTGTTGTAGTAGCCACCATAGACTACCAGGATGGTCAGGTCTGTGACAACAGATGAGATGTTCTTATACTGCTCTTATCAGTTTCCTTTTAAAAACTGTCTTAAATGACCAGTAACTATGGAGAGAGCTACAAGCATGAAGAATGGACATTATGTGTGGGCTGTGGCCATGGTTCAGTGGCCTAGCATGTGCTCCAGCCCAAGGTTCAATCCCAGGTGCCACCAAAAATAAAAAAGGACATGAGCTTTAAATAGGCGGGTCACCATAGGTCACCCACCCTATCATATATGTCTCACTTTGTAGTTCAGGCTGGCCCTGAGCTCACTATGTAGCCCAGACAAGCCTTGAACTCAGCAATCCTCCTGCCTCTGCCTCCCGAGTGCTGGGATTACAGGCATGAGCCACCACGCCCGGCCCTATCATATATTTTAGTAGGAAGTAGAAGAGAGAAGCTCAAAGTATACACATAAGATAGAAGCTCAACAGCACAATGACTCTGTATGAGTGTATGTGTGTTCAGTGCCTTTATATTACCTCTCCAGCCCTCTTTTTATTTTTTGTTTTGAGACAGGATCAAATTAGGTTGCTAAGTGGCCCAGGCTGGGTTTGAACTCACAATTCTCCTGCCTCAACCTCTCAGTGCTACCACAAACTGGAAACATATGAGCTCTATAATAAACTCATACAAGGTTTTGTAATCGTAAAAACACACAAGAGAAACTTTAAGTGTTACAGGTGGGACGTAAGCAAGACAGAGGGAGTACTGCCCTAGTGTTATTTCATAACAGAAAGATCTAAAGAAGACAAAGCCCAGAGTTTATTCAGACAAGCTGCTTTATTATAAGAAGGCCCACATGCTACTTAAAACATCTCTACAATATTAAACAGCCTGTTAGCTATTTATCCTTTTTTTACTTTGTACCAGGGATCAAACTCAGGACCTTGCACTTGCCAGGCAGGTATAGGACCACTGAGCTAAGTCCTTGGCCTGCAAGCTATTTATATATACTCTACTACCCTAATGTTTTTCAAAAAAATTTCGCTGGCAGATCTTTTACAAAAACACATCAGAAAGAATAATAATTTACTGATGTAAGCCACAAAAGAAATGTAAAGTTATGATTTCTATAATGAAAAATCAACTTGTTTTCTATACCAAACATCCCTTAATGGGTGGCTGTCATGCAAGGAATCAGCTAAGGGGAGTTCACTGTGGCCCCCTGAATCAGCACCAGCCCCACCATTCTAGAAGGGCCGTGTTGGCAGAGGCTCACAGCACCAGGGAGCTGTATACATCCCTGGACCAAAGGGAAAATGCTAACAAACCCACTCTGAACACTACTATTCGGATGAACAGGATTTGAAAATAGTGTCTCCTTATAACTATTTATGCACCAAATTCTAGTGTACCCAACTATATAAAGCAAATATTAAAGGATATGAAAAGTGAGATAAGCACTAATACAATAGTAGTAGGTGACTTCAATACTCCACTGTCACAAATAGATCCACTGGACAAAAAAATCAATAATGAAAAAAGAAAAGAAAAGGAAGATCAATAATAAAATGCTTGAACTGAACCAAACTTTTTAACAAATGGACTTAATAGATCAGAGTATTTTACTCTACAAAGTCAGAGTATACATTCTTTTCAGCTGTTAATGGATCTATTCTCCAAAATAGACCACATACTAGGTCATAGAGCAAGTCTAAGTAAAAGCAAAGGAATTGAAGTTATCCCTTGTATACTGTCAGACCATAGTGCCTTAAAGTTGGAGATCAATAGCAAAAGAAAGTCCAAGACACCAACAAATACATGGAAACTTAACAATATTCTGAACAACCAATGAGTCATAGAAGAAATTAGACAGTTTTTACAATTAAATGATAATCACAGTACAACATATGGGAATTTTTGTGACACAGTGAAAGCAGTTTTAAGAGGAAAATTCATAGCACTTCATGCCCACACCAGGAAAACAGAGCAAATTCAAATAAACAGCCTAATTCTGAACCCCAAACTATTACAAAAAGAGGAGCAAAGCTGGGCATGGTGGCTCATGCCTGTAATCCCAGAACTCGGGAGGCAGAGGCAGGAGGATTGCTTAGTTTGAGGCTTGCCTGGGTTACATAGTGAGCTCAGAGCCAGCCTGAACTACAAAGTAAGATCCTGTCTCCAAAAAAAAAAAAAAAAAAGAGGAGCAAGAGAAACCCAAAACTCATACCAGAGAGGAAGTCATAAAGATTAGAGCAGAAACTAATGTGGAGACTAAGAGAATGATACAAAAAAACCCAACAAATTGAAGAGTTGGTTCTTCAAAAGGATAAACAAAATGGACAAACCCTTAGCTGAACTTATCAAACAAAGGAAGGAAAAAACTCAAATCCATGGTATTAGGAATAAAAAAGGAAAAATCACCCACAGATCCAGTAGAAATTCAGAGGATAATAAACACCACTTTGAAAATCTATACTCCAATAGGATGGAAAACACAGAAGAAATGGTTAGATTCCTAGAAACATTTAAACTTTCAAAGCTAAACAAAGATATAAAAATGCTGAACACCCCAATATCAATCTGTGAAATTGAAAATGTAATAATACTACTACTAATAATAATAATAAACCTACTGACAAAAGTTCTGGTCCTGATGGCTTTACTGTATAATTCTATAAAACTTTTTTTTTTTTTTTTTTTAGTTTTTTAAGACAGGGTCTCACTTTGCAGTTCAGGCTGACCCTGAGCTCACGATGTAGCCTGGAACTCAGCAATCCTCCTGCTTCTGCCTCCCTAGAGCTGGGATTATAGGTGTGAGCCACCACACCGAGCTCAAATTTTTTAATGAAATCAAAAGGAAAGCAAAACTTCCAAATTCATTTCTAGAAGCAACCATTACCTCGATTCCAAAAAGCAGAGAAAGACCGAATCAAAAAAGAGAACTATAGGGGCCAGAGATTTAGCTCAGTGGTTCTGGCGCCTGCCTTGCAAGGACAAGGTCCTGAGTTCGATCCCCAGTAACCACATACAATGCTAGGCATGGAGACTCACGCCCACCAGCAATCAATACTACCCACCACAATGCCAGGTGTGGTGGCTTACGCCTGTACTCCCAGCACTCGGGAGGCAGAAACAGGAGGTTTGCTGAGTTCGAGGCTTGCCTGGGCTACACAGTGAGCTCAGGGCCAACCTGAACTACAAAACAAGACCCTGCCTCAAAAAAAAAAAAGGAAGCAAAGCTTATGTATATAGGGAGTAGGGGTTACAGGTTGGGCTGGGAAATGGGAAAAATTGAGAATTAAGTGGTGTCATGCACTGGTACAAATTCTCAATGTTGTTTGCAATCATGATGTGCATATAAAACGTACCTATTTCACAATAAAAAATATAAAAATAAAAAAATTACCCTCTCCTCTCAAAAAAAGAGTGAATTAAAATAAAAATATGCAGTGTCTTACTGAAAGTCACTAAAAAGTTCATTTAAACAGCTTCGTGTGGTGGCTCACACCTGTAATCCTAGCACTATGAGAGGCTGAGGTAGGATTGCAAATTCAAACCCAACTAGAGCAATTTAGCAATTTAGTGAGACCATGTCTGAAAATTAAAAAAAGAACTGTGGATGTAATTGAGTTGAAGGTCTTAGGTTCAACCTCCAGTACTGCAAAATAAATAAATGAATAAATAAACAAGATGGACTGGGGGAATCATTTGCACACGCAAGGCCCTGGGTTCAATCCCTAGCACTGCAAAATAATCTTGATGTTAAAAACAAAAAAAGGCCAAATTTTATTTTTTTTTTCAAAAAAGGGTGTTTTTTTTGCTTTAAATCACCACCCATGGGTACTGGATGAAAATGTTATGATCTTGCAGGGTTTCACATTTATTCTCACCTAAGTTAACAAAGTATACTGACCTGGGTTGAATCCAGCATTTTAACATTTATATTTTGCTTACTAACTTGAAAAAGGGACAGGGATTTAGCTCAGTAGCTCTAGTGCCTGCCTCGAAAGGTCAAGGTCCCGAGTTCAATCTCTCATACCAAAACAAAATAACAAACTCGAAACCCCCCTCCCCACAATATAAGTACAAAACTTCAGGCCTCCCCAAAGATGCACCTTCCTATAGGAACATGTTGCGCCCTCTTGTGGCAAATGTGAGCTTCAAACGCACAGACTCAGGAGGCTCCTTTCCAATCACCCATTTCCAAATTAAGCAGTTAGTCCTATCTGTGTATGCACACTGTCCCACAAAAGCATCCTATCTTCTGGGGCCTGCTTGCGAATTCTCCTTCATAGGAAAGTGAAAAGTTTCATTAAAAGAAAAAATTTCCACATTAATAAAGGTCACTTCATAAATTATCAGGCATTCTCAGACACAACCTCATCAGCCAATTTAAAGAAAACATGAGCTGGGCATCTCTGAGAAGCATGTCTGTAGGAGACTGAGGCAGGAGAATCTTAAGTTGGATCCCAGCCTGGGCCACATAGTGATTTAGTGAGACCCTACCTCAAAATAAAACATAAACAGCTGGGTGTGGTGGCTCACGCCTGTAATCCCAGCACTTGGGAGGCAGCGACAGGAGGATTGCTGAGTTTGAGGCTTGCCTGGGCTACATAGTGACCTCAGGGCCAGCCTGAACTACAAAGCAAGACCCTGTCTCAAAAAAAATAATAATAAAATAAAACATAAACAGGGCTGGAGATTTAGCTCAGTGGTTTCAGTGCCTGCCTAGCAAGCACAAGGTCAAACCCCAGTAACCACATACAACAATACCGGGTGTGGTGACTCATGCCCATTGGCAATCAGTACCACATACCACAAAAACTGGGGTTGGTGGCTCAAACCTATAATCACAGCACTCAGGAGGCAGAGGCAGGAGGATTGTTGAGTTTGAGGCTTGCCTGAGTTACACAGTGAGCTCAGGGCAAGTCTAAACTACAAAGCAAGACCCTGTCTCAAAAAAAATAAATTAAAAAAATAAAATATAAACAAGTCTAGAGCCATAGCTCAGTGAGATCTTGGCTTCAATTCTCAGTACCAGGAGTGCTCGCTTCGGCAGCACATATACTAAAATTCTCAGTACCAGGAAACAAAAGAACAGCCAAGCATGGTGGCACATGCATGCCTGGAATCCCAGCACTCAGGAGGCCAAGGCAGGAAGATCTCCAAGAGTTTGTGACCAGCCTGGGCTACATAGTGAATACAAGGCCATCCAGATCTACATAGCAAGACCCTGCCTTAAAACACACACACACACACACACACACACACACACACACAAAATATGTGCGCATAGCTTCACAAATAAGTGTTACATTTCTTAAAACCCTATATTGATTTAAAAAGAAAAAAGATTTCTTTCAGTCAGGTATGGTGGTGCACTCCTGTAATCCCAGCACTCAGGAGGTTGAAGCAAGAGATTGATTTGAGTTCAAGGCCCGACTGACCTATGGAGTAAGACTATCTCAAAACAAGAACAAAAAGGTTTCTTTAGTCATGCCAATATTTAAATGTATCTGCCCATGGGACTTAAACCCAGGGCAGTGCTTAGGTAGGTGCCATACTCTCCATGACTCCCATCTATAACAAACTTGGCGGCTTAATGTATTTCTGGGTCCTCTCTCTTCCTCCCAACACAT
>PVIC010036319.1:0-18548 GCA_004025085.1 Thryonomys swinderianus
GAGATAGGGTTCTACTATGTAGTTCAGATTGTCCTTGAACTTACCCTGTAACCCAAGCTGGCCTCAAACTCATGGCCATCCTCCTGCCTCAGGGCTGAGATTACACATATATGCCACTGTTATCCTCTAGTCAGGTCTTTGGGATGATTAGCAATAAAATAAGTTATGCATCACTTAATGATGGGAGTGTATTTCTGAAGAATGTGTTGGTAGGCAATGTCACTGTCAGTATCATACGTGTTCTTGTTCAGGTTAAAGCAGCTTGGCATGTGTGGTGGTGCACACCTGCAATCCCAGCATTCAGGAGGATGAGGCAGGAGGATTATTGCAGTTTGAGGCCTCCCTGGGCTACATAGTTTACAGCAGCCTAGACTATATAGAAATAACCTGCCTTAAACAAGACAAAACAAAACAAATCAGAAACACTCCTCAAAAAACAAAATGTCTATAATCCCATCTATAGTGCTCAGCTTGACTCTAACTTCTCTGTGGAGGTGTGTGTTTTGGATGGAAACCAAGGAGGGCTCCGAGGGCATCTTCTGGTTTTGACCCTTGTGGTGCTGGCACAGCACTTCCTTCCACTGACTTCCCCTTTAACCTTCCCAGTTCTCATCTATTGCTTCCTGGGATGTCTGCAGCCCAGGATCTGCCACTTAGTCTGGGCGGGAGTGCAGTATAACTGGATCTGTTTCAGAAAATCAACCACTTCCCTGGCATGACGGAACTCTGCCACAAGGATCTGCTGGCACGCAACCTCAAACGCATGCAGAAAATCTACCTCTCCGAGTACAACATCTTCCCCCGCACCTGGTGCCTCCCTGCAGAGTGAGTGCTGTCCTGGGAACCCAAAAGTGGTCCCCCCTGAGTTCCCTCCACCTGGTCTTGTGACTTAGGCCTGTTTCAGAGGGATGGACATGGACCAAGTAAGTTTCACCCAGTCAAAGAAAAGTCGTTCTGAGGCTGAGTGCCCAGAAAGAACATGGACTAGATTGCAAGAAGATTGTCTTGGGTCCCATGGACAGCCGTGATGCCTGGGAACCTTCTGATCAGCCTCTGTCCACACACAGCTACGGGGACTTCCAGTCATATGGTCGGCAGCGAAAAGTGTGCACTTACATCTGCAAGACAGACAGTGGCTGTCAAGGCTGTGGTATCTTCATCACTCGAAACCCCAAGGAGATCAAGCCAGGAGAGCATATGATCTGCCAGCAGTACATCTCCAAGGTGAAGGATGCTGGGGAGCACCAGGCCACTCCCTGGCCCTGGGGCGTCTAGTCTCCTCCAAATCCAGGGAGGAAACCGTTTCAGGTGCTTTCTGATCTGCTTTCCCTGCTGTCCTGGTGGCATTTGGAGCTGTTGTGCAGAGACAGTTTTGTGACTGTGGCAGGTTTCTTACCCTTTCCTCTGCTCCATTTTCTTATTGTTACATAGGAATAGAGGCCAGAGATGCTTGTGGGGTGCCGAGTAAGTTCTACATTCAGAGCACCTGGTGTGCAGAAGGAAGTGAGTACTTCAAGTTTATCATTATTCCCTCTGGCTTTGTGCACTCTCAGCCCTTCCTCATTGATGGGTTCAAGTTTGACATGCGGATCTACGTCCTGATCACATCCTGTGACCCTCTCCGGATCTTCATGTATGAGGAGGGCCTGGCCCGCTTTGCCACCATGCCCTATGTGGAGCCCAGCACCAACAACCTGGTGAGTGGAGGGCTGGCAGCCTCTTCTCCGGTGCTGCAGTGCTGCAGTACTAGGGAGAAACAAGCTAGAGGTGGGTCAGGGGTCGCCCAAGAACAAGGAAGGAAGCCGGCACCTCAGCACCTGGCTGTGGGAGGAAACAACTAGCAACCGGTGACAGAGAAAAGGCCCAGCATGTTCTGCTTCCCAGGACCTTACAAGACAGCAACAATACTAGGGAGGGACAAGTGACCAGAAAGTAATAAGGGCTGGAGGAGGAGGGCATCGTGATAGCCACCTGAGTGCACTGGATCCTCGCTTCACAGGACAACGTCTGCATGCACCTCACCAATTATGCTATCAACAAACACAATGAGAATTTTGTGGATGGGGATGATGCCGTGGGCAGTAAGAGGTGCTACCTCTCTCTCCTCTCCAGCCTCCTCTGCTGCTGAGCCCTAACCCTGCCAACTCTTGGAAGGCTGACTGCCTGGGAACACTCTGCCTTCACAGGACAATGCCTTGCGTGTGAGCCTGCAGTGCAGCCCCAACCCACCCTAACACCTAATCCCTGCTCCCAGCTGCTAGCAGCACTTTGAGCCACAGAATGAGGGTTAGCACAGAGGTCTCCGCCCTGGCCAGGCCTCTGGCATAGCCATGGGTCTTCCTCTGAACCTCGCCTCACAGGAAGCTGTCAACACTCAATACCTGGCTGCGAGAACATGGCTACGACCCCTGGGAGCTGTGGGGAGACATCGAAGGCATTATCATCAAAACCATCATCTCAGCTCACTCTGTTCTGCACCACAACTACCGATCCTGTTTTCCCCAATACCTGAGCAGAGGGACATGTGCCTGTTTGGAGATCCTTGGTTTTGACATCTTGCTGGACCACAAGCTGAAGCCCTGGCTGCTGGAGGTGAGGTTTCTCTCTGGGGTTTGGCAAGACCAAGCTCCAGAGGGCACCCTGAATAGTACACCTGCGGTAGGCCCACACTCAGCAGCAGAAACAGCAGGTGGGGGGCATGGAAGCCCTGGGATGGACAAGAACCAGCCTAAGGCATAGAGTCTCTGGGCTCTGCCATAGCAACCAGATTTGGGGTCCCTGGTGCTGCTGGCATTTCCCTTGCCTTGAGGACAGTAGAGCCATAATCAGGTTGTCCAGTCTGCTCTCATCTACCTGTGAACTGGATGGATCTACACCAAGTCCTGTGGCCCTGGAAACTGATCCTCCAGCCTCATTAGTGAGGCCACATGGGAGACGTCCCTCCTAGACCCCCACTTAGGCCTGCAGGAGGCCATTGGCTGCTCAGGGGGCCGAGGAAGGAAGCAGTGCTGACCCTTCTCTGCAGGTGAACCACTCCCCGAGCTTTACCACAGACTCCCACCTCGACAGAGAGGTAAAGGATGCGCTTCTCTGTGATGCCATGACCCTCGTCAACCTCCACAGCTGTGACAAAAGGAAGGTGATGGAAGAGGACAAGCGGAGAGTCAAGGAGCGGCTTTTGCTGTGTCACCAACAGCCACGAGAAGCCAGGTGTGTAGGGTGTGCTACATGGGTTTACTGGTATAATGTATCTTCTTTGTTATTACTTTTTTTTTAAGATGGGGTCTTGCTTTGTAGTTCAGGCTGGCTCTGAGGTCACTATGTAGCCCAGACATTGTGCTCGCTTCGGCAGCACATATACTATGTAGCCCAGACAAACCTCAAACTCACAGCAATCCTCCTGCCTCTGCCTCCTTAGTGCTGGAATTACAGGTCTGAGCCACCATGCCCAACATTGTGATATGTGGTACCAGGGATCAAACTCAGGACCTTGCTCTTGCAAGGCAGACGCTAGAACCACTGAGCTAAATCTTTGGCCCTGTTATTACTTTTTGGAGTAAAAGTCCTCTGGGAGGAGAATTTTTCCTGAGCCTAATTAGTTATTAAAAACATTTTTGCATAGATATTCATTTTTCCTTAGACAATACATCGAATGTCACAGACAATATGTTTAAAATACAAATGATGCAGTGAGTGGTCTTTTTGCCTGTCTCCAGCTATGTAACTTTCCTGCTCGAAGCCAATCAAAAATCCTAATATAGGCTGGATGTGAGGATTGTTGAACTTGAGGCTTCGCTGGGTTAGTGAGTTCAGGGCCAGCTTGAACTACAAAGCAGGACCCTGTCAAAAAAAAAAAAAAAAAAGGAAACAGCTTATGTATATACTGGGCAGGGAGTTGTAGGGTGGGTAAGAGAATAGCAAAAAATGAGAATTAAGACATGTCATATGCTGGTACAAATTCTCAGTGTTGATTGTGATCATGATGTGCATATAAAATGTACAAATAAAGGGGCTGGGAATTTAGCTCAGTAGTTCTGGTGTCTGCCTGGCAGGCGCAGGGTCCTGAGTTCGATCCCTGGTACCACATACCACAGTGCCAGGCCCGGTGGCTCACACCTGTAATCTCAGCACTCAGGAGGCAGAGGCAGGAGGATTACTGTGAGTTCAAGACTTGCCCGGGCTACATAGTGACCTGAGGACCGGCCTGAACTACCAAGCAAGACCCTGTCTCAAAAAAGAAACAAACAAACAAACAAAACCTAAAGAAAAAGTCCTACTGTAATCTATATGTGTTCACAAGCATTTGGACTACAAAATATGTATATTTATGCAAAAAATTCCTCTCTCTTGCTTACCCAGATGGCTGCATCCTCTGTACCCTGCACACCAATGTCTTTTTTTTTTTTTTCCTTAAGACAGAGTCTTGCTTTGTAGTTCAGGCTGGCTCCAATTCACTACGTATCCCAGGCCAGTTTTGAACTCACAGCAATACTCCTGCCCATACTTCCCAAGTGCTGGGATTACAGGCGTGAGTCACCATGCCCAGCACTGTGGTATGTGATTACGGGGAATTTAACTCAGGACCTTGCACTTACCAGGCAGACACCAGAACAACTGACCAAAATCCTTGGGCCAGATATGTCTTTTTTTTTGAGACAGGGTCTTGCTTTTGTAGTTCAGGCTGGCCCTGAGCTCACTAGGTAGCCCAGGCAAGCCTCAAACTCAGCAATCCTCCTGCCTCTGCCTCCTGAGTGCTGGGATTACAGGCGTGAGCCAACACGCCTGGCACTGTGGTATGTGGTATTGATTGCTGGTGGGCATGAGACACCATGCCCAGCATTCTATGTGGTTACCGGGATGGAACACAGGACCTTGTGCTTGTGAGGCAGGCGCCGGAACCACTGAGCTAAATCTCCGGTCCCAGATATGTCTTTTAAACTGTTTTCCTGTTAGCACATAAAGAGCTTTCTTTACTTTGAGTAGCTAGATTTTGTTTTTCAATTTAGTGCCTCTAGAAACCCAGTCCTAAGAATCTTTGTATAATGAAAGATAGATAACAGTTGTTCATTAACAAGGGAATTATTTAAATCAGAGTTGGCCATTAATTTTTTTTTTTTTTTTTGCTTTTTTGAGACAGGGTCTCGCTTTGTAGTTCAGGCTGGCCCTGAGCTCACTATGGTGCCCAGGCAAGCTGCCGCGAACCCAGAAATCCTCCTGTCTCTACCTCCCGAGTGCTGGGATTACAGGCGTGAGCCACCAAGTCCGGCATTGTGGTATGCGGTGTTGGTTGTTGGTGGGTGTGAGTCTCCACGCCCAGCATTATATGTGGTTACCGGGGATCGAACTCAGGTCCTTGCGCTCACGAGGCACGAGGCAGGCGCCGGAACCACTGAGCTAACCCTCTGGCCCTGGCCATTAATTTTTAATTAAAAAGTGGATTACAGTGCTGGGGATTTAGCTCAGTGGTTCTGGTTTCTGCCTTGCAAGCGCAAAGTCCCGAGTTGAGTTCAATCCTCAGTAACCAAATACCACAATGCCAGGTGTGGTGACTCATGCCCACTAGCAATCAGTACCACAAACCACAGTTCCAGGCATGATAATTCACACCTGTAATTCCAGCACTCAGCAGGCAGAGGCAAGAAGATTGCTGTGAGTTCAAGGCTTGCCTGGGCTGCCTAGTGACCTCAGGGCCAGCCTGAACTACAAAGTGAGATCCTGTCTCAAAAAAAAAAAAAAAGGATTACAGCTGAGCAAGGTGGCATGTACCTGTAATCCCAGCACACAGGAAGCCTGACATGAGTTCAAGGCCAGTTTGGGCTACAATAGTGAATTCAAGGGCAGCCTGAACTACACAGCGAGACTCTGTTTCAAAAACTAAAAAACAGGGCCGGAGATTTAGCTCAGTGGTTCTGGTGCCTGCCTCGCAAGCACAAGGTCCTGAGTTCGATCCCTGGTAACCACATACAATGCTGGGTGTGGTGACTCACACCCACCAGCAATCAATACCACATACCACAGTGCTGGGTGTGGTGGCTCACGTCTGTAATCCCAGCACTCGGGAGGCAGAGACAGGAGGATTGCTGAGTTCCAGGCTTGCCTTGGCTACATAGTGAGCTCAGGGCCAGCCTGAACTACAAAGCGAGACCCTGTCTCAAAAAAAAAAAACTAAACAAACTTTAAAAAAAAGTGAGTCAGAACTAGATATGGTAGTGCACATTCTTGGTCCCAGCACTCTGGAGGTGGAGTCAGGATGATCACAAGTTCAAAGGCTTCCCAGGAAACTTAATGAGATCCTATTCCCCCATTCAACTATGCCAAAGTGCTTCCTGGGTTCAATCCCCAGTACCACAGTAGGAAGGGAGAAAGGAAGGAAAGAAAACTTAAAACATTGTGGTGATTTGAAGTGCTAGTTTACAAGCGGACCCTCTGGACTCAGGATGAGAATGAGGTCTGAAGCGAGGCCTGTTTCTTGTGGTACATGCATGGTGGCGATGGGCAAGCAGGGGCTTGGGAGCTTTCCCCACATGGGGAAGGAGACCGAACAGATAGCAGGTTTTCCCATTTAGCCTTCCGTTCCCTACTGAATGTTCTCACAGCTTCTGACTCCCCTGAGCTCGCTTTCCACAGACGAGAACAGATGGAGTCATCCCATGTGGCCAGGTTCAACCAAGAGAAATATGAGGATTCCCACCTGGGCGGATACCGGCGGATCTACCCAGGGCCTGACATGGAGAAGTACGCACCCTTCTTCAAGCACAATGGTTCCCTCTTCCAAGATACTGCTGCCTCCAAGGCCAGAGAGAAGTGTGCCAGGTATTTTGCCCTTTTCCTCTCTACATATTGGTGAGTACAAATACCGAAACTGACCTGCTCCCTAGTGGGGGGAGAGGAATCCACACACTTAAGCAAAGAGGAATGTGAAGCTGGGTGTGGTGGTGTGTGCCTGTAATCTCAGCACTTGGGAGGCTGATGCAGGAGAATTCCTGCAAGTTTGAGGCCAGCCTGGAGCACACAGTGAGACTCTGTCTCAAAAAAAAAAGGAAAGAAAGATGGGGGTCTAAAAATTTTTTATTAAAGGTACATTTTAATATACATAGTGGTAACATTCATCTTAGGGAATCTGTACCAGTGCATAATATATCAGACTCTCAGAGTCTCCTTCCGTTCAGTATTTTCCATCTTCTCCCTCAATCTCATCCTGTTGGGCCCAACACTACATCACAATTCCTACTCTTTCTGCATTTCCATTTCCCTACATCCCCTTCTCCCCAGCACAGTTTCTCCTATGTCTGAAGGTGCTTTGTCTTGTCAGGCAGCAATTGGAAGAGATCCGCCTGAAGCAAGAGCAGCAGGAAAACTCAGGCACCAAGAGGCGAAAAGAAAACAAGGACCAGAGTCTGGGTGAATCTGCTGGAGAGAAGAGCAGACCCAGAGCAGGGCCCCGGACTTGCATGGCTCACAGGAAGCAGAGCCGTGAGAAAGAGGTGTCAAGATATTTTGTGGCTGGTCTGGGCAGGGTTGGAGGTCGAGCAGACAAGAGTCCTGCAGCTACCCTTGCTGATGAGTTTGGGACTCAGCCCTGGAGAGCCTGTGCTGATGTCTCCTGTGCCTTGCAGCTACTTCCAATACACTCGGACACCATGCAGCCTCAAGAAATTGTGGAAGAGGAAGAGCTAGAGCGGATAAAGGGCCTGCTACAAAGGGGAAATCTCATCTGAAGCCTGGGTATTGTGGAGCAGCTCACCCGAATGCTCCACTTTAGCCACCGGAGCCAGAGAAACCCCTATCAGTGTCGGGTGAGGGTCCCTATGGAGCATCACACACAACAAGGGAACAAGTGCAGTGATACCAGCACAGGGTAGTGGTCACACCCGAGGAGGCTGATGCAGTGCAATTGTGGAGCCCATGAAAGCTGAACGTGCTGGGCCCCGGGACAGGGTCTGTCTGTTCCTTCTGCATTTGTTTCCATGTTGTTATTTTTGGTAGTGACATCCAGCAAAGGACAGCTTCTTGCTTTCTCTCTCCATCCCTACCTCATAGTGACCCAAAACTCATGGCTGACAAAGAACAAAGGTCCCATTATCCCAGTGGTTTCCTGTGCGATCCCCTTCCTAGCACTGCCAGTTCTAATAGGAACTGAGTAAACAGTTGGGGGCCTACAAAATAGTTGCTGCATTCAGTATCCCCTGTGCTAGAAGCAAACCTGCTGGGGCCTCTGGTTTTACTGAACCCCAAAGCGGTAGCTTGCTAAAAGGTTCCTATGACCTAGAAGAGATGTTTTCGTTATCTGTTTCTTCCAGCACTCCACCTAGCCTTACAAAAAGTGTGGTAAGGGGTTGCTTTTTTCCTACAGCCTAGACTTCACCATGACGGGCTGGCCAGTCAAGAAATGCAGTCTCTGAGGCTGTTTCCGCTGGTGCTCCTGCGAGAGGATACCTCAGAACAGGGCCATCCTCACTTCCTGCAACCACTCCGGCCTCAGCAATTGATCCCCAAGATCTTAGGGCCACTGTCGAGCATGAATGCCACAGTTCCGCATCATTCAAGGTGCCAGGTGCAGTCGAGGAATGTCTACTGGACAGGAGATTCAGCCACCATGGGCCCCTGTTCATTATCAGTGAAGAAAGTTGGGACACACTATTTTTCCAGCCCTAGAGTAAGGCTTGCTGGCCATAAGTATACAGAACTAGCTTTGGTCACTTTGATCCACATACATTCCCAACAACAAATATGACAGCTGGGAGGATCCCACAGTATAATGTGGCATTTCTAATAGTGTAGTAGGGGAGGGGGCTGGTGACCTATTTAATTATCTCCTAAACAAACAAAATTAGTCCCTGGCGATAGAAATGGCAGAAATGCAGTCCCAGACCTCAACGAAGGTAACAGAAATGGCTAAACAAGTAAATATCTCAGTGACAATACAGTGTGGGAAGGATGCTGGAGGGAAGGTGCACCATTCCTCAGGGTTGGTGATGGACCATACTTGAGAAAGAGCTGAGTATATCTCTTCTCTGTACCAACTGGGGCAGGGTGGGGGTGTCCATATTTCCACTGTTGAAGGGCAAGCCAGCAGGTTAGTAGCCATAAGGCACGCCCTGGCAGGATCAGTGCCAACCATTTTAACCTCAAAGCAGCTCTATCTCCTGCAGCCAGGAAGAGTGGAAAGGGACTCATGAACTGAATGCACCTTGCCTTCCACGGTAAACTCTGAATGTAGAGCAGCCAAGGCCGAGGATGTCGCCCTCTGCACGGCCTCTAAACCCATGCTGCCGCACCCCAGCACACTCCTCAACGTCAGCCAGCACAGGTAAAGGCAGGAGGGGAGCCCAGCAACCGCCCTCTCCTGGAGAACCTGGGGTTTCCAGAGGAGCAAAGGGCCTTCAGTCTTACCTAATGAACGAGTGCCATTAAGTTCCAGCGTGCAATTCCCTGGCCAGGAACCTTGTTCGCAAAAGCCAAAACACAAAGACGCTAATAATTCCTCAACACCTTTTGGGATCCATAAAGACGAGAAGATGAAGAGCCCCGGCCGGCCTTGTACTCATCTCCGCACAAGATTTAGCCTGAGTTTATTGTTAGCATACGGGTCTGAACCCTGGGTGCTGGCCCAGGGCGGATGTCATTCGGCGCCGACAACAGCCGTTCCTAGTGGAGCTAAGTGCCCACGGCACGGAGATACAGCCGTCGGAAGACTGCTAACGGGACGTCTTTCCCGTCACCCTGGCGGAGACGGGCAGGCCTGGGCAGCCTGAGACAGAGGGCGGCTGCTGGCAACGGAATCCGTCTTTTTATTAAAGTTTATGTCGTTTTCCAGGCGCGTCCCGTACCTCATTTCTGCATTCGGGTTTCAGGGACGCGCTTAACACATTTACAGTAGCTAAGAGTGGGCCAAAGGACAGTTCTGCTCAGATAGCCCCGCCCACCAGGTAGGCGGAGACTCGCAACCCCCACAGTTTCCGGTTATCCCCTTCCTCTTCCGGGGCCGCCTCGCTGCTTCCAGTAGGGTCACGTCGCGGGTTCTGGACGGCTGGTTTGCGTCGCCATGGCCGCCACCTTGACCCTCTCGCTGGTGTGCCGGGTCCGGGCGGCCGTAGCACGATGTGGGTTTGCGACTCGGGGGGTGGCAGGCTCAGTTCCTACCGGCCGCGAGCCGGACCCGGATTCTGACTGGGAGCCCGAGGAGCGGGAGCTGCAGGAGTTGGAAAGGTATCGGCTCCTTCGCGGGCCCTCAGCTTGAAGCAGGGCCCCCGCGTCCCGGAGCTTCGGGCCGCGCCCCCTTGTCGCCGGGTGTCTTGCCTCCGCCTCTGCAGCTGTCCTACTGTATTTTCTTTTTACCTTGTGAGGGCCGCAGGGCCAGTTATTCAGTTTCCTAGCGATTGCAGGTCCCTTTGCTAGTGCGTTATTTCATCATCCATTTTAAGAGTTCGGCCCGCTTACGGGCAGTTACTGTTCTAGGTGTTCAGATTCTGGGGCGGTGTACTCAGCAGCTCCAAATTGCCAGACATGGACCAGTTGCCTTTACGGACAGAGAGAAGACGACTGGGCTGCCTGTGATTTAGCCCGAGACTCTTCAACACCCATCTTGCTTGCACACATGGCTTTTGCCATTGGTTCTCTCCCTTAGCACCCTGAAACGGCAGAAGAAAGCAATCCGACTCCAGAAAATCCGGAGGCAAATGGA
The DNA here is from genome assembly GCA_004025085.1 of Thryonomys swinderianus. Lineage (NCBI taxonomy): Eukaryota > Metazoa > Chordata > Mammalia > Rodentia > Thryonomyidae > Thryonomys > Thryonomys swinderianus. The sequence continues at coordinate 10,685 of PVIC010036319.1, forward strand.
GGCGCCAGGTCCCCCTCCCAGAACCCTGACATGGGAAGCCATGGACCAGATCCGGTAAGACTTAACGATAATTTGTTAGCTGTGATGGGGAATAAAGGACATTGGGGCCAGAATACGATTTGGCTTTTTTTTTTTTTTTTTTTTTTTTTTTTTGAGACAGGGTCTCGCTTTGTAGTTCAGGCTGGCTCTGAGCTCACTATGTAGTCCAGGCAAGCCTCAAACTCAGCAATCCTCCTGTGTCTGCCTCCCGAGTGCTGGGAATACAGGCGTGAGCCACCATGCCCGGCTCTCACTGTCTTTATTATCCTAACAGCCTCATGCTAGTTTTTCCACTTGAGCTTTTTTCTTCCGATTATTTTTCTTTTTTTTTTTTTTCTTGAGACAGGGTCTCACTTTGTAGTTCAGGCTGGCCCTGAGCTCACTATGTAGTCCAGGCAAGCCTCAAACTCAACAATCCTCCTGCCTCTGCCTCCGGAGTGCTGGGATTATAGGTGTGAGCCACCACACCTGGCACTGTGGTATGTGGTATTGATTGTTGGTGGGTGTGAGTCACCAGGCCTCCTATTGTTTTATGTGGTTAACCAGATTGAACCAGGGACCTTCTGCTTGCTGGGCCGGCACCAGAACCACTGAGCTAGTTCTCCGGCCCTTTTCATCTGATTTTGGTGGTGTTGGGGCTCTAGCCCAGGGCCCTGATGGCTGCTGAGCAGGTGTTCTGCCACTGTACTACATCCCAGCCCCTTTACCTACACCTTTACCATTGAAAAACTACCATAGGTGGAACTTCACAAAGAAAACTGCACTGTCTAAAATTGCTCTTTGGCTCATTGTGACTGGATAAATTGTGGATTGCTAAGCACACCATGATGCCATCTGCACTCTCAATATAAAGTATTCCTATCAAGGTGATGTGCTTCTTTGCACTTCACATGTTCTCACTGTCAATATCTTTGATCTCTCCTGTGTTCTGTCTTCTATCAGCATATTGCCCCCTTTCATCCTTTAAGATCAACTGTTGCTTGTACAACTTTCTGAAGTAGTATGTTGTGCGTGGTTGTCCTTGGGGTTCCCTCTTGGGTCCTTTCATTGCATGTTGTGCTGCACCACTTAACCATAGTGTCACCGTGTGATATATCTGTTCACCATGGAAGCGGAGAACTTTGCTTTTGTCCTGGGATTTAACATTGGAAGCGTTCACTGGATGTGAAGTGAAGGGACTTGAGTGATCAGGTCTTTCTGACACAGGAATGGAATAGCTGTGTAACACATTCACAAGGGGGCCATAATTTGTATGTCTTTCTGCTGAATGGCTTAAACTACCAGCAGTACATGTACAACTGTCCCATCCAGTGCTTTTTGTTAATTTTATTAGCAAAAACAGTGATGAAAGTGATTAAGTCTATCCATGGTTCAAGCTGCCAAAGGGATAGTCATGTAGCCACCACCTGTGGCGGGAGCTGGTGGGAACATGTTAACTGGCACAGTTAAGGAGCACATCTGCAGTTTTTCCAAGCTTTCTTTTTATTTATTAACCACTAGTACTATCCATTAGCAATTCTGGTAGGAAACAGTAATGTTAAACCTACTCCTTTTTTCCATAGGTTTTTGCACAAGGAATTTGCAGATTCCTGGTCAGTTCCCAGGTTGGCTGAAGGCTTTGATGTCAGCACCGATGTTATTCGAAGGGTTTTAAAAAGTAAATTTGTACCCACTTTGAAACGGAAACTGAAGCAGGATCAAAAAGTCCTGAAGAAGGCTGGGCTTGCCCACTCACTGCAGCAGCTGCAGGGCCCTGAAGATAGCATGAAGTCCCTTGCCGCAGGCCACGCTCTACTGCGCTCTTTGCTGACACCTGGGCAGGGAGCCACATCCAGTGGACAGAGCCACAGCACAACTCTAACAGTGCTAGAGCCTAGTACCTGGAATGCAGATGTCCCACAGAGACCGAAGGGAAGGAATGAAGGAAGCCAGTCCTTGGGGAAGGGGAGCTTTGTGCCCATCACTAAAGCCTCAGATCATTGGAGAGAGCCCAAGTCCTCCACCAGTGACTGTGAGGGCCCAAGAAGCACTGCTAACAGTGACTTGCCAAGTGACAGGAAGCTGGAAGAGTGGAAGGAGGAAGAGCTCGGCGACCAGAACTTCAGCAGCAAAGTAGTGCAGAGGGGGCGGGAGTTCTTTGACAGCAATGGGAACTTCCTGTACAGAATTTGAACCAGGCCGTGGCTTATGGAAATGACTTCTGAAACACAGCTGGCCAAATAGGGAGCTGCTAGGATTGCTGTTTTGTTTTGTTTTTTGTTTTCTTTTTTTGAGACTGAGTCTCACTTTGTAACCCAGGTTAGCCTTGAACTCAGGGTAGTCCTGCTTCAGCCTCCTGAGTTCTGGGATTACAGACATGTGCCACTGTGTCCAGCTAGGATGTCCACATGTTTTAGTGACCTTGACATAGAAGGATGTGATAAGCCTGCGAGGCGAGCTGCTGGAGCAGAATGGAGCTACCCTTCCCCACCCCGATTCCTGTGGCTCTTTGTATTCCTGCACCCTTTTGCTTGGGCTCTCTGTTGAACACCAGTGTTGTGTGTGTTGGTTTGAGTTTCTGTGATACTTGTAATAGGTTTGCGAGGAAATGAGTTTTCCTTCTGAGCTCATTTCCTTCTTAATCACTGAACACTGAAGTGTTCAGAACTGCTTAATCAATTGGCTGTTTTCCTTATGTGCAAAAATAAAGTAAAACATAGCCATCTGTGTCATTTGTTACTCTCAGGGGTTGGAGGATTTACCTGAGTCTTGGAGGGTGATGGGAACAGCCAGAAAGGGGAGCATCCTGCCATCAAAGACTGGGAGGAGGTAGAACTAGAGGCATCTCCAGTAGCAGGTTCTGTGCTGAGCACCCTGCTCAGAGGTGGGTTTTGACCACCAAAAACTGAACATCTTTGTTGTAGTTGCTAGGGTTCTAAAAGTGGAAGTTTGGGGAAAAAATTGAAATAGGCAAAAGGCTTTAGCATTCCCAGCCATGTTCTAAAGCTTAAATAAGTTATATCTGATTGTGTAGGTGATGTCAAATTTCTACAAAGGTTGCATAAATTAGGAACAGACAGCCCTTCTCCAAATAAAGAGGACCCTAGGGTGGCCTTAAGTAGCAGTATCAGAACTTGTACCTAGGTCTCCATTAAACCAGGGTTTTTGCTGCCACTTTTTGGCATAATTTCCTGAGTGTTTTGGATATTCCAAATGTATTATGTGCAGTGTTAAAACACATTTCAGCTCTGTCACTGCCACTTGATCTCTCTTTTCTTTCTCAGCACTGGGGTTTGAAATCAGGACCTTGTGCTTATGAGGCAGGTGTAGTACTACTGTGCTAAATCCCTGGCCCATCTCTTGCTATTTTTGAATGACAGTATTAATAATTGTGATATTATTGTTGAGCATGTTGGTGTAAAAAAATAGCTCTCATCACATGACAAACTAGCAGGAGTACAGTAGACAGATAACAGCCCTTGTTCTCACTGTGCTGTCACTGTCAAGTATTGGAAGCGGATCAGTCCTCTGACTGCCTAGAAAGGCACAGCAAGGGCTAAAAAAACCCCCAGAGACTCAACAGTTTCAAGTATGGGGACTGGGGGAAGGTCATTGCCTCAGAGATGGCACTATTGGGTTGATTTATAGGTAATAGATGATTTATAGGTTGGAAATAATTCAAAATTCACTAGGATGTTATAATCCAGTGGAGTATCGGATGTCTTAGCAGGGCAGTGATAATCCTGAGTTCACGAGGATGTTAGATTGATGCTATCTTGGTCTTGAGCATCACAACATCATGGGACCATTGAGGCCTCAGACTAGCTCCTGTCAAGTAGTTTATGGTAAAGCTTCCTGATTCCCTCTTCTCTGGCAATTATATGGATTAAACACAGGGCTTTCACAGTGAGCTACACTCCCAACCCTTGGTCAGAAAGGGTCTAAGTCACTAAGTTACCAGGCTAGGCTTGAATTTGGCAATCCTGCCTGACTCCCAGGGTATTGAGATTATAGGTGTGTGCCACCATGCCTGGTTTTTGTGGTGGTATATTTATGGTTATTTGCCATGATAGCTGTTTTTAATTTTTAAAGAGATTCTGGATGCTGTTTGACTGTTATATTTGCATTTTTAACTTGTAAATCATTTTTCTGACCAGGCCCTTACCCCAGCAGTCTGAAGATCTACAAACTGTTCTTAAGAACTAGGATGCATTTTCCATATACTTCCCATATCCCCTAGTACCCCATTGCTTACTTACCACAAACTTTTTTTCACTCTTGCAACCTGCTCTAAGACTTTTGAATTTATTCTTTGGCACCAGCTTTTCACATGGCTGGCTTCTTGTCATTTAGGATTCAAATCGGGTGTCACTTTTTAGGCCTTCCCTAATCACCCAATCTAAAGCACCTCCCTTCACATTCTTACTGTCACTGGAGTCTAATTTTCCCCAATATCTGAAATTCCTTTACTGCTATATTGTCAGCCCTTCCTTTCTGCATTTTGAACATAGACTCTATGAAGGGCAGAGACCAGTGTGCTGAATGCTGTAGTCCCAGCTCCTACTATCTCAACACTGGCTACATGAAAGAAGAAGTGATTGAGGGACTTTGTAACAGCTAGCCAGTCTGTGGGAGTGGAAAGCCTCAGCCAAGGCATCTGAGTTTTTCAGGCAGACTTGTTCCTCTCCTGGCCTGTTGGTGCATCTCAGATCCTAACTCCCTAGTAGTAGAAAACTCCAGGTTCTGTGTTGCAAGAAACTGCCTTGGTGCCCAGCAGGAGGCTGGCGTGTGGAATGGAGCCCCTTTCCTGGTCTGTGGGATGAGGGGGGTGTGTGTGTGGGGGGTCCCAGGGCTCCCTCTTCCAGCTGTCCTGTTTCACAGCATGAAGAACAGGAGACCACACTGGGCGAAGTGGAACTGGACTTGGGTGGAGAAGCAGTGTAACAGGTTTCCATCTGAGCAGGAGCAGAAGGCCACAGATGGAGTAGGCATTGCACAAGAATCAGGAGCAGGACCAAAAGGCTGGCAAAACACAACAGAAGGGACTTACATCTCCACATTGGAGAGAGTTTACGATTCCCTTCCCTTCTTTAAGGAGCAGTAGGCATGAAGTCTACCATCTCAGGGCAGCTGAGATTTAATCTTGGGAATGGTGGGAGTGTGGGGCCATGTAAAAGGCTCAGTGTAAAATACTAGAAGAGATCCTGAAATGCAATGTGAATATAAAAGTTATTGTTTCGCTTAGCCTTGTATTATAGAACTTTTCAAACGTACAAAAGTAGAATACTGCAAGGAACCCCTCCATGCACATTTTCCAATTTTTTCCTTTGGTTTTTATGAATTGATCTCAGTCCATATTCTACCACTGAGCTACATCTCCAACTCTTTGGAGGGGAGTTGTTTAAGGCAGAGTCTCACTCAGAGTTCAGCCTGGCCTTGAACTCACTGTGTAGCCCAGGCTGGCCTCCAGCTCACAATGACCTTCCTGCTTCAGCCTGACAAGGGTTGGGATCATAGGTGTGTGCCATCCATTAATACTTCAGATGACATTCTTTCTTTCTTAGTTTTTTGAGACAGGGTCTTGCTTTCTGGTTTAGGCTGGCCCTTAGCTCACTATGTAGCCCATGCTGGCCTTGAACTCACAGCAATCCTTCTGCCTCAGCTTCCCAAGTGCTGGGATCACAGGCGTGGACTACCATGCCAAGCTAAATTTCCTTTATTCCAATGTAGTTTTCTTCATCAGATCATTTGCCCCATATAATTTCCTACACTTGGATATGTTAGTTTTATCTCTATGACACCCTGACACTTTCTTATTCATTTGTATAATTTATAAACTGGTAGATCTTGAAGCATCATCAGGTAAACCAGCAGGAAATATGGCAGTATGCTTGATCAGTTTTCGGTGTTGTCAACCCAATTCATCCTTTATTTACCTTTTTTTTTTTTTTTTAAGGGAAGGCAGGGGAATGAGAAAAAAGGAGAATCAAGATGTGTCATGTACTAGTCCAAACCCTCAATGCTGAGTGTGATCATAATGTATATATAAAGGGTATAAATAAAATCAGTTTTTTATTTTGTTTTATTTTACTTTTTTGAAGTACAGGGATCAAACTCGGGCCCTCCTACTTACAAGGTAGATGTGGTACCACTTAAGCTAAATCCCCAGCCCTCAATAAAATCAAAAAAATTTTTTTTTTTGGTCTCGCTGTTGGCCCTGAGCTCACTATGTAGCCCAGGCAAGCCTCGAACTCAGCATCCTCCTGCCTCTGCTTCCTGAGTGCTGGGATCACAGGTGTGAGACACCATGCCTGGCCTTGTGGTGTGTGGTACCGATTGCTGGTGGGCATGAGTCATCCTGCCCGATAGTGTTGTTTGTGGTTAAGGGGATCGAACTCAGGACCTTGAGCTTGCTAGGCAGGCACCAGAACCACTGAGGTAAATCTCTAGCTCAAGGTACACATTATTACCATCACTTTTCATAGTTCCCTTATAAACCAGTTAATTCCCATCCCAAGGCAGTCACTTTTCTGCAATTTGTCTTTTTGAGACAGGGTCTCGCTATGTAGTTCAGGCTTGAACTCTTGTGGAGCCCAGGGTTGCCTCGAACTCATGGAGATCCCCCCGCCCCAGCCTTCGGAGTGCAGGGATTATAGGAATGTGTCCAACGGAGTCATTTTCGAAGCTCTTGAAAATTGAGTGTGTCCCTAACCCTTACTTGAGTGATCAACAACTGGCTGTATCGTTAAAAATTAGTTTAGTATAGGGGCTGGAGATTTAGCTCAGTGGTTCCGGCACCTGCCTCACAAGCGCAAGGTTCTGAGTTTGATCCCCGGTAACCACATACAATGCTGGGCGTGGTGACTCAAACCTGTAATCCCAGCACATAGGAGACAGAGACAGGAGGATTGCTGCGTTCGAGGCTTGCCTGGGCTATAGTGAGCTCAGGGCCAACCTGAACTACAAAGCGAGACCCTGTCTCAAAAAAAAAAAAATTAGTCTAATACATAATTATCCCAGGAAAACATTCCTCTAGGAAATAAACTAGAAAGTTAATTCGTCACCTCTGGTTTTCAAATGTCCCTTTCCGGATGCCGTCCCCTTCCCGGTATGCTAAGCGCGAGGCGAGAGCCCCCGCACTTCCGGGAGACCTAGGAAGTCATTTCTGTGGTCGGAGGCGGGGCTTCTCAGGGCACTCCCAGAGGCGGTGGATGTAGACTGGAATCCTGGCTGGCCGAGTGGATCAGGGAAGGACGGCGGTGGCTGCAAGTGTGAGACTAGTGTTCCTGGAGCGTGATGCTGTCAGGCCGGAAGGTGGCCGTTCATTCCTTTTTCGCTTGAGGGGCGAGAGCCTCTCTGGGTTCTGGGATTCCGTGGACGGGCGTGCGGCGCAGGTAGCCGCACGGAGCTTTTCTTGGGCTGCCGCCCGCCTTCCCAGAGCGGAAGACCTTCCTTTTCCTTCCACCCCCGGGCCCCGGGGACTGCAGACATGGCTTTTCCCCATCGTCCGGACGCCCCTGAGCTGCCTGACTTCTCTATGCTCAAGAGGCTGGCTCGAGACCAGCTTATCTATCTGCTGGAGCAGGTCAGTGCCCGCCAGTCTGGTACCTTTGGAACCGTTTAGCACTCCGTGGACGTATCCATCCTTGCTGAGGCCCTGTGATCTTGTTGTTGGCCCTTGGTATCCTTGAAACTTATTCTGTATTTTGGGGCCTGTCTTGTGCGTTGTAGGATGCTTAGCACCATCCCAGGAATGTATGCACCCGGAGTCAGACTTCCAAACTTATATCAGGACATTCTCAAATGTCTATTGGGGGCAGAATTGTCCCCATGTGAAAACTAGTGC